>JAWDGP010003743.1:10000-14568 GCA_033675545.1 Elysia crispata | reverse complement strand
ACGTATTGCTACCTCGACTCAACAAACATTCGAAATTCTTACCCGCTTCTAGTTTTCTCTTAGATGATTTCGAAAATAATAATAAAAAAAAAAAAAAAGTCAACAAACCAAATGTATGTAATGTGTTAGTGGATATCACAGAATACCCAGTCCCGTGTATAAGTTTCCTATTCCCATTGTGGAAACAAAACAAACTTAGGTTTAGTCTGGATTTGTTTATTGTAATAGATACACATCCATTCTCTTTACAAAACAAAGTTAGGTTTAGTCTGGACTTGTTTATTGTAATAGATACACATCCATTCTCTTTACAAAACAAACTTAGGTTTAGTCTGGACTTGTTTATTGTAATAGATACACATCCATTCTCTTTACAAAACAAACTTAGGTTTAGTCTGGACTTGTTTATTGTAATAGATACACATCCATTCTCTTTACAAAACAAACTTAGGTTTAGTCTGGACTTGTTTATTGTAATAGACACACATCCATTCTCTTTACAAAACAAACTTAGGTTTAGTCTGGACTTGTTTATTGTAATAGATACACATCCATTCTCTTTACAAAACAAACTTAGGTTTAGTCTGGACTTGTTTATTGTAATAGATACACATCCATTCTCTTTACAAAACAAACTTAGGTTTAGTCTGGACTTGTTTATTGTAATAGATACACATCCATTCTCTTTACAAAACAAACTTAGGTTTAGTCTGGACTTGTCTATTGTAATAGATACACATCCATTCTCTTTACAAAACAAACTTAGGTTTAGTCTGGACTTGTTTATTGTAATAGATACACATCCATTCTCTTTACAAAACAAACTTAGGTTTAGTCTGGACTTGTTTATTGTAATAGACACACATCCATTCTCTTTACAAAACAAACTTAGGTTTAGTCTGGACTTGTTTATTGTAATAGATACACATCCATTCTCTTTACAAAACAAACTTAGGTTTAGTCTGGACTTGTCTATTGTAATAGATACATTAATCCATTCTCTTTACAAAACAAACTTAGGTTTAGTCTGGACTTGTTTATTGTAATAGATACACATCCATTCTCTTTACAAAACAAACTTAGGTTTAGTCTGGACTTGTCTATTGTAATAGATACACATCCATTCTCGTTACAAAACAAACTAAGGATAAGTCTGGACTTGTCTATTGTAATAGATACACATCCATTCTCTTTACAAAACAAACTTAGGTTTAGTCTGGACTTGTTTATTGTAATAGATACACATCCATTCTCGTTACAAAACAAACTAAGGATTAGTCTGGACTTGTTTATTGTAATAGATACACATCCATTCTCTTTACAAAACAAACTTAGGTTTAGTCTGGACTTGTTTATTGTAATAGATACACATCCATTCTCTTTACAAAACAAACTTAGGTTTAGTCTGGACTTGTTTATTGTAATAGATACACATCCATTCTCTTTACAAAACAAACTTAGGTTTAGTCTGGACTTGTTTATTGTAATAGATACACATCCATTCTCGTTACAAAACAAACTAAGGATTAGTCTGGACTTGTTTATTGTAATAGATACACATCCATTCTCTTTACAAAACAAACTTAGGTTTAGTCTGGACTTGTTTATTGTAATAGACACACATCCATTCTCTTTACAAAACAAACTTAGGTTTAGTCTGGACTTGTTTATTGTAACAGACACACATCTATTCTCTTTACAAAACAAACTTAGGTTTAGTCTGGACTTGTTTATTGTAATAGATACACATCCATTCTCTTTTCAGCAAGAATCCTGGTTCGCTTATCTTTCAGTTCTTAACATATCTTCTCACCGTGACAGCTGACTTACTGCTGGGCTCATCTCTTACTGCCAGAGAGCCCTTCTCGAGAAAGAGAGAGAGAGGTATTGTAAGGAGGGGGGGATCTTCTCACCGTAACAGCTGACTTACTGCTGGGCTCATCTCTTACTGCCAGAGAGCTCTTCTCGAGAAAGAGAGAGAGAGGTATTGTAAGTGGGGGGGGGAGGGGGGGATCTTCTCACCGTGACAGCTGACTTACTGCTGGGCTCATCTCTTACTGCCAGAGAGCCCTTCTCGAGAAAGAGAGAGAGAGGTATTGTAAGTGGGAGGGGGATCTTCTCACCGTGACAGCTGACTTACTGCTGGGCTCATCTCTTACTGCCAGAGAGCTCTTCTCGAGAAAGAGAGAGAGAGGTATTGTAAGGAGGGGGGGATCTTCTCACCGTGACAGCTGACTTACTGCTGGGCTCATCTCTTACTGCCAGAGAGCTCTTCTCGAGAAAGAGAGAGAGAGAGGTATTGTAAGTGGCGGGGGGAGAGGGGGGATCTTCTCACCGTGACAGCTGACTTACTGCTGGGCTCATCTCTTACTGCCAGAGAGCTCTTCTCGAGAAAGAGAGAGAGAGGTATTGTAAGGAGGGGGGATCTTCTCACTGTGACAGCTGACTTACTGCTGGGCTCATCTCTTACTGCCAGAGAGCTCTTCTCGAGAAAGAGAGAGAGAGGTATTGTAAGGAGGGGGGATCTTCTCACCGAAACAGCTGACTTACTGCTGGGCTCCTCTCTTACTTCCGGAGAGCTCTTCTCGAGAAAGAGAGAGAGAGGTATTGTAAGGAGGGGGAGGATTTTCTCACTGTGACAGCTGACTTACTGCTGGGCTCATCTCTTACTGCCAGAGAGCTCTTCTCGAGAAAGAGAGAGAGAGAGGTATTGTAAGTGGGGGGGGGGAGGGGGGGATCTTCTCACCGTGACAGCTGACTTACTGCTGGGCTCATCTCTTACTGCCAGTGAGCTCTTCTCGAGAAAGAAAGAGAGAGGTATTGTAAGTGGGGGGGGGGAGGGGGGGATCTTCTCACCGTGACAGCTGACTTACTGCTGAGCTCATCTCTTACTGCCAGAGAGCTCTTCTCGAGAAAGAGAGAGAGAGGTATTGTAGGGGGGGGGGATCTTCTCGCCGTAACAGCTGACTTACTGCTGAGCTCACCTCTTACTTCCAGAGAGATCTTCTCGAGAAAAAGAGAGAGAGAGAGAGAGAGAGAGAGAGAGAGAGAGAGAGAGAGAGGTATTGTAAGGGGGGGGGGATCTTCTCGCCGTAACAGCTGACTTACTGCTGAGCTCACCTCTTACTTCCGGAGAGCTCTTCTCGAGAAAGAGAGAGAGAGGTATAGAGAAAAGAATAAGGAAATTAGAATAATGTCTATAAATAATATCTTATATGAAATCAATTTCTATCTTTACATTGTGTCACGTCAACCTCAGGCTGTCTGGCAGACTATATCAGAAAACCTGACCTATTTTGAAAACAGCAACAAAAATAAATTTGAAAAAAAAAAAAAACGCATGTAATATATACTTTCTGTCTATCTTGCTCATAATTTACTCTAAAATTGTCAGCGAAAATAGCTTTGTAAATTTTTACAAGGAGAAAAAATATAAAAATAAAAATAAAAATCTATGATGCGTACGCTAAATATCTATTCTTTTTTTTATCCATCGAAGTTTTCAATTCTCAGCCGAAAGTAAATAGCAGCATTTCGATTTTTTTGTGTGAGCATTTCGGAAGATTACGGCTGAAAATTGTTCTACGGTTTCGAACGAGCAAAAAAAAATTACCTTAATTCTATAGCATTTATGATTTTTAAAAATGTAAAAATGGAACATTTTCTCTAATGATTTGAAAGGTTATTCAAATCTCTTGACAGAGAAATCTTCTACCGCCTAATCTAAATAGGTTTGCGGGTTTTTTTTATGTTTTTTTCCCTTTCCGTAAATAAAACGTCTGAATTGGTTTAACAATCTGTGCGGGTTGAATATTCAATATACTGCGCTCTCGCTCTTTGCCTATATGAACGGTTAAGAGCATAATGCTGATACGAATGGGGGGATTGGGGATCGATAGTGGAGGGAGAAATCGAAATTAATATAGAGGAGGAGAATGTGGGAGAAAGAAGGAGGATGATGTGAGCGAGTGAGTGAGTGATCGATAGTGGAGGGAGAAATCGAAATTAATATAGAGGAGGAGAATGTGGGAGAAAGAAGGAGGATGATGTGAGCGAGTGAGTGAGTGATCGATAGTGGAGGGAGAAATCGAAATTAACATAGAGGAGGAGAATGTGGGAGAAAGAAGGAGGATGATGTGAGCGAGTGAGTGAGTGATCGATAGTGGAGGGAGAAATCGAAATTAACATAGAGGAGGAGAATGTGGGAGAAAGAAGGAGGATGATGTGAGCGAGTGAGTGAGAAAGAGTGAGATAGGCGGGAGGGAGGGAGGGAGTTTGAGAGAAAGAAATCGAGAAATGAGAATCGAACGAAAGAGATAGAGGGAAAGGGGAGAGAGAGAGAGAGAGAGAGAGAGAGAGAGAGAGAGAGAGAGAGAGTTTGATGAGGGAATAAGTTAAAGGAAGAATGAACAAAAACCAAAAACAAACAGACATAACCAGAGACTCATCACCAGTAGCTCACAGCCATGTTTGATTGTGGCAGGTCACTCACAGAGACAGACATAACCAGAGACTCATCACCAGTAGCTCACAGCCATGTTTGATTGTGGCAGGTCACTCACAGAGAC
>JAWDGP010003743.1:0-5000 GCA_033675545.1 Elysia crispata | reverse complement strand
TGGACTGTTGTAGTCAGATTGTGAGTCTGTCTGTTCATTTGTCTGTTTGCCGTGACTACGCTGAGCAGTATGAGTACCCGTGTCACGTCCCCTGCAGTGGACTGCTGTAGTCAGATTGTGTGTCTGTCTGTTCATTTGTCTGTTTGCCGTGACTACGCTGACCAGTATGAGTACCCGTGTCACGTCCCCTGCAGTGGACTGTTGTAGTCAGATTGTGTGTCTGTCTGTTCATTTGTCTGTTTGCCGTGACTACGCTGAGCAGTATGAGTACCCGTGTCACGTCCCTGGCAGTGGGCTGCTGTAGTCAGATTGTGTGTCTGTCTGTTCATTTGTCTGTTTGCCGTGACTACGCTGAGCAGTATGAGTACCCGTGTCACGTCCCCTGCTGTGGACTGTTGTAGTCTGATTGTGAGTCTGTCTGTTCATTTCTCTGTTTGCCGTGACTACGCTGACCAGTATGAGTACCCGTGTCACGTCCCCTGCAGTGGGCTGTTGTAGTCTGATTGTGTGTCTGTCTGTTCATTTCTCTGTTTGCCGTGACTACGCTGAGCAGTATGAGTACCCGTGTCACGTCCCCTGCAGTGGGCTGTTGTAGTCTGATTGTGTGTCTGTCTGTTCATTTCTCTGTTTGCCGTGACTACGCTGAGCAGTATGAGTACCCGTGTCACGTCTCCTGCAGTGGGCTGCTGTAGTCAGATTGTGTGTCTGTCTGTTCATTTCTCTGTTTGCCGTGACTACGCTGAGCAGTATGAGTACCCGTGTCACGTCCCTGGCAGTGGGCTGTTGTAGTCTGATTGTGAGTCTGTCTGTTCATTTCTCTGTTTGCCGTGACTACGCTGAGCAGTATGAGTACCCGTGTCACGTCCCCTGCAGTGGGCTGCTTTAGTCAGATTGTGTGTCTGTCTGTTCATTTGTCTGTTTGCCGTGACTACGCTGAGCAGTATGAGTACCCGTGTCACGTCCCCTGCAGTGGACTGTTGTAATCAGATTGTGAGTCTGTCTGTTCATTTCTCTGTTTGCCGTGACTACGCTGAGCAGTATGAGTACCCGAGTCACGTCCCCTGCAGTGGGCTGCTTTAGTCAGATTGTGAGTCTGTCTGTTCATTTCTCTGTTTGCCGTGACTACGCTGAGCAGTATGAGTACCCGTGTCACGTCCCCTGCAGTGGGCTGCTTTAGTCAGATTGTGTGTCTGTCTGTTCATTTCTCTGTTTGCCGTGACTACGCTGAGCAGTATGAGTACCCGTGTCACGTCCCCTGCAGTGGACTGTTTTAATCAGATTGTGAGTCTGTCTGTTCATTTCTCTGTTTGCCGTGACTACGCTGAGCAGTATGAGTACCCGTGTCACGTCCCCTGCAGTGGACTGTTGTAGTCAGATTGTGAGTCTGTCTGTTCATTTCTCTGTTTGCCGTGACTACGCTGAGCAGTATGAGTACCCGTGTCACGTCCCCTGCAGTGGACTGTTGTAATCAGATTGTGAGTCTGTCTGTTCATTTCTCTGTTTGCCGTGACTACGCTGACCAGTATGAGTACCCGTGTCACGTCCCCTGCAGTGGGCTGTTGTAGTCAGATTGTGTGTCTGTCTGTTCATTTCTCTGTTTGCCGTGACTACGCTGACCAGTCTGAATACCCGTGTCACGTCCCTGGCAGTGGACTGTTGTAGTCAGATTGTGTGTCTGTCTGTTCATTTCTCTGTTTGCCGTGACTACGCTGAGCAGTATGAGTACCCGTGTCACGTCCCTGGCAGTGGACTGTTGTAGTCAGATTGTGTGTCTGTCTGTTCATTTCTCTGTTTGCCGTGACTACGCTGAGCAGTATGAGTACCCGTGTCACGTCCCTGGCAGTGGACTGTTGTAGTCCAGATTGTGAGTCTGTCTGTTCATTTGTCTTTTTGCCGTGACTACGCTGAGCAGTCTGAGTACACGTGTCACTTCCCCTTCAGGGGTCTGTTGTAGTCAGATTGTGAGTCTGTCTGTTCATTTGTCTGTTTGCCGTGACTACGCTGAGCAGTATGAGTACCCGTGTCACGACCCCTGCAGAGGACTGATGAAGTCAGATATTTAGTCTGTCTGTTCATTTGTCTGTTTGCCGTGACTACGCTGACCAGTCTGAATACCCGTGTCACGTCCCCTGCAGTGGACTGTTGTAGTCAGATTGTGTGTCTGTCTGTTCATTTGTCTGTTTGCCGTGACTACGCGCTGACCAGTATGAGTACCCGTGTCACGTCCCCTGCAGTGGACTGTTGTAGTCAGATTGTGTGTCTGTCTGTTCATTTGTCTGTTTGCCGTGACTACGCTGACCAGTCTGAGTACCCGTGTCACGTCCCCTGCAGTGGACTGTTGTAGTCAGATTGTGAGTCTGTCTGTTCATTTCTCTGTTTGCCGTGACTACGCTGAGCAGTATGAGTACCCGTGTCACGTCCCCTGCAGTGGTCTGTTGTAGTCAGATTGTGAGTCTGTCTGTTCATTTCTCTGTTTGCCGTGACTACGCTGACCAGTATGAGTACCCGTGTCACGTCCCCTGCAGTGGACTGTTGTAGTCAGATTGTGTGTCTGTCTGTTCATTTGTCTGTTTGCCGTGACTACGCTGACCAGTCTGAGTACCCGTGTCACGTCCCTGGCAGTGGACTGTTGTAGTCAGATTGTGTGTCTGTCTTGTCTTTTGTCTGTTCGCCGTGTCGGCGCTGACCAGTCTGAGTACCCGTGTCACGTCCCTGGCAGTGGGCTGGTGTAGTCAGATTGTGTGTCTGTCTGTTCATTTGTCTGTTTGCCGTGACTACGCTGAGCAGTATGCGTACCCGTGTCACGTCCCTGGCAGTGGGCTGCTTTAGTCTGATTGTGTGTCTGTCTGTTCATTACTCTGTTTGCCGTGACTACGCTGAGCAGTCTGAGTACCCGAGTCAGGTCCCTGGAAGTGGACTGTTGTAGTCAGATTGTGTGTCTGTGACAGAACCGTCTGACCTGGGGTTAACTTTCCTTACCCTTACTCTTTATAATGGAGAACAAAGCATTTGTCTTTAACACTCTATTTGTCTTTAGCAGCTGTCTCCATGTGTCTTTCGTTTTTCTCTGTATTCCTCCCGTAGTGCTGCTATTACTACTACTACTACTACTACTACTACTACGCTGCACTAGCTACTACTACTACTACTACTACTACTACTACTACTTCAATTACTACTGCTTGCTACTACTACTGCTACTGCTACTACACACACATTACTACTTCTAATACATCTACTACTACTACTACTACTACTACTACTACTACTACTACTACTACTACTACTACTACTACTACTACTACTACTACTACAACTACTACTACTACTACTAGTACTACTACTACTGCAACTACTTTTCAATACTACTTCAATTACTACTGCTGCTGCTGCTACTACTACTATACTACTACTACTACTACTACTACTACTACTACTACTACTACTACTACTACTTCTACTACTACTACTACTACTGCTGCTGCTGCTGCTGCTGCCTTGCTGCTGGGCTGCTGCTGCTGCCTGCTGCTGCTGCTGCTGCTGCTGCTGCTGCTGGTGCTGCTGCTGTACTGCTGCTGCTGCTGCTTTCTGCTTTATTTCGCTTCACTGCTGTGGCTGCTTTCTTTCACTCGCTGCTTCTTTGCTGCTGGCTACTATTACTGGCTCGGTTACTTCGCAGCAGCAGCCAGCGGCGGCTGCTGGCAGCTGCTGTCTTGCTTGGCTGGCAGCTGCTGCTGCTGCTGCTGCTGCTGCTGCTGCGCTGCTGCTGCTGCTGCTGCTGCTGCTGCTGCTGATGCTGGGCTGCTGCTGTTAACAGCAAGCCAGCTGCTGCTAGCAGCGGCTGCTGCTGCTGCTGCTGCTGCTGCTGCTGCTGCTGCTGCTGCTGCTGCTGCTGCTGCTGCTTCTGCTGCTGCTGCTGGGCTGGGGCTCGGTTGCTGCTACAGCAGCTGGCTGCTGCTGCTGCTTGGCTGCTCTGCTGCTGCTGCTGGCTTAGGCCTTGCTGCTGCTGCAACAACGCTGCTGCTGCTTTGCTGCTGCTGCTGCTGCTTGGCGACGACGGCCGAGCAGTACGGCGGCGGCGGCAGCTAGCAGCCTTGGCTGCTGCTGCTGCTGCTGCTGCTGCTGCTGCTGCTGCTGCTTTGCTGCTGCTTCTGATGCTGGGGCTGGGGTTGCTGCTTGGCTTGGCTGCTGCTGCTGCTGCTGCTGCTGCTGCTGCTGCTGCTGCTTTGCTGCTGCTGCTGCTGGCTTGCGCTGCTGGGCTGCTGCTGCTGCTGCTGCTGCTGCTGCTACTGCACAACGCGATGCTGGTGCTGCTTCCCGGTTAGGCTGCTTAGCAGCTTGCTGCTGCTGCTGCTGCTGCTGCTGCTGCTGGGGCTGGGTTGCTGCTGCTGCTGCTGCTGCTGCTGCTGCTGCTGCTGCTGCTGCTGCTGCTTCTGCCGCTGCTGCTGCTGCTGCTGCTGCTGCTGCTGCTACTACTACTACTACTGCTGCTGCTGCTGCTGCTTCGGTGCTGCTGCTGCTGCTGCTGCTGCTGCTGCTGCTGCTGCTGCTGCTTCGGTGCTGCTGCTGCTGCTGCTGCTGCTGCTACTGCTGCTGCTGCTGCTGCTGCTGCTGCCGCTGCTGCTGCTGCTGCTGCTGCTACTGCTACTACTGCACTGCTACTGCTACTGCTACTAAGACTTGAGTAAACCGAATGTCATGCTACTATCTTTGTGACACCGAATGTCACACTACTTGCTTGCAGATGTCATGCTACTAACTTTGTATGAAACCAAATATGCTACTATTTTGTGACATCGAATGTCATGCTACTCTTTTTGTGACACCGAATGTCATGCTGCTTTGTGACATCGAATGTGATGCTACTCTCTTTGTGACTCGAATGTCATACTGCTCTCTTTGTGACTCCGAATGTCATGCTACTAACTGTGACTCAGATGTGATGCCTCTCTTTGTGACATCGAATGTCATGCTACTCTTTTTGTGACTACGAATGTCAA
>JAWDGP010003742.1:365000-410063 GCA_033675545.1 Elysia crispata | reverse complement strand
ATCCTGCTGTCCGCTTCTAAAGTTGTATGTGTGTGTTACACAGGATCCTGCAGTCCGCTTGTAAAGTTGTATGTGTGTGTTACACAGATCCTGCTGTCCGCTTGTAAAGTTGTATGTGTGTGTTACACAGATCCTGCTGTCCGCTTGTAAAGTTGTATGTGTGTGTTACACAGATCCTGCTGTCCGCTTGTAAAGTTGTATGTGTGTGTTACACAGATCCTGCTGTCCGCTTGTAAAGTTGTATGTGTGTGTTACACAGATCCTGCTGTCCGCTTGTAAAGTTGTATGTGTGTGTTACACAGATCCTGCTGTCCGCTTGTAAAGTTGTATGTGTGTGTTACACAGATCCTGCTGTCCGCTTGTAAAGTTGTATGTGTGTGTTACACAGATCCTGCTGTCCGCTTGTAAAGTTGTATGTGTGTGTTACACAGATCCTGCTGTCCGCTTGTAAAGTTGTATGTGTGTGTTACACAGATCTTTCTGTCCGCTTGTAAAGTTGTATGTGTGTGTTACACAGATCCTGCTGTCCGCTTGTAAAGTTGTATGTGTGTGTTACACAGATCCTGCAGTCCGCTTCTAAAGTTGTATGTGTGTGTTACACAGATCCTGCTGTCCGCTTGTAAAGTTGTATGTCTGTGCCACAAACATCCTGCAGTCCGCTTCTAAAATTGTATGTGTGTGTTACACAGATCCTGCTGTCCGCTTGTAAAGTTGTATGTGTGCGTTACACAGATCCTGCTGTTTGCTTCTAAAGTTGTATGTGTTTGTTACACAGATCTTTCTGTCCGCTTGTAAAGTTGTATGTGTGTGTTACACAGATCCTGCTGTCCGCTTGTAAAGTTGTATGTGTGTGTTACACAGATCCTGCTGTCCGCTTGTAAAGTTGTATGTGTGTGTTACACAGATCCTGCTGTCCGCTTGTAAAGTTGTATGTGTGTGTTACACAGATCCTGCTGTCCGCTTGTAAAGTTGTATGTGTGTGTTACACAGATCCTGCTGTCCGCTTGTAAAGTTGTATGTGTGTGTTACACAGATCCTGCTGTCCGCTTGTAAAGTTGTATGTGTGTGTTACACAGATCCTGCTGTCCGCTTGTAAAGTTGTATGTGTGTGTTACACAGATCCTGCTGTCCGCTTGTAAAGTTGTATGTGTGTGTTACACAGATCCTGCTGTCCGCTTGTAAAGTTGTATGTGTGTGTTACACAGATCCTGCTGTCCGCTTGTAAAGTTGTATGTGTGTGTTACACACAGATCCTGCTGTCCGCTTGTAAAGTTGTATGTGTGTGTTACACAGATCCTGCAGTCCGCTTGTAAAGTTGTATGTGTGTGTTACACAGATCTTTCTGTCCGCTTGTAAAGTTGTATGTGTGTGTTACACAGATCTTTCTGTCCGCTTGTAAAGTTGTATGTGTGTGTTACACAGATCTTTCTGTCCGCTTGTAAAGTTGTATGTGTGTGTTACACAGATCCTGCAGTCCGCTTGTAAAGTTGTATGTGTGTGTTACACAGATCCTGCTGTCCGCTTGTAAAGTTGTATGTGTGTGTTACACAGATCCTGCTGTCCGCTTGTAAAGTTGTATGTGTGTGTTACACAGATCCTGCTGTCCGCTTGTAAAGTTGTATGTGTGTGTTACACAGATCCTGCAGTCCGCTTGTAAAGTTGTATGTGTGTGCCACACAGATCCTGCAGTCCGCTTCTAAAGTTGTATGTGTGTGTTACACAGATCCTGCTGTCCGCTTGTAAAGTTGTATGTCTGTGCCACACACATCCTGCAGTCCGCTTCTAAAGTTGTATGTGTGTGTTACACAGATCCTGCAGTCCGCTTGTAAAGTTGTATGTGTGTGTTACACAGATCCTGCTGTCCGCTTGTAAAGTTGTATGTGTGTGTTACACAGATCCTGCTGTCCGCTTGTAAAGTTGTATGTGTGTGTTACACAGATCCTGCTGTCCGCTTGTAAAGTTGTATGTGTGTGTTACACAGATCCTGCTGTCCGCTTGTAAAGTTGTATGTGTGTGTTACACAGATCCTGCTGTCCGCTTGTAAAGTTGTATGTGTGTGTTACACAGATCCTGCTGTCCGCTTGTAAAGTTGTATGTGTGTGTTACACAGATCCTGCTGTCCGCTTGTAAAGTTGTATGTGTTCGTTACACAGATCCTGCTGTCCGCTTGTAAAGTTGTATGTGTGTGTTACACAGATCCTGCTGTCCGCTTGTAAAGTTGTATGTGTTCGTTACACAGATCCTGCTGTCCGCTTGTAAAGTTGTATGTGTGTGTTACACAGATCCTGCTGTCCGCTTGTAAAGTTGTATGTGTTCGTTACACAGATCCTGCTGTCCGCTTGTAAAGTTGTATGTGTTTGTTACACAGATCTTTCTGTCTGCTTGTAAAGTTGTATGTGTGTGTTACACAGATCCTGCTGTTTGCTTCTAAAGTTGTATGTGTGTGCCACACGCATCCTGCAGTTTGTAAAGTTGTATGTGTCCCTCACAGGTCATGAAGTCTTATTGTAAAGTTTTTTGTTTGTGCTCCTCAGATCCTGAAGCCGGTTCTGTCAGTCCTGGAAAAGAAACCGCCCTGGCCCCAGATGATCTGGGTAGCGCCTCAATCTCCAGGCCTGCTCAAGACGCCATTAGTAAAACAGCAACAGCCGGAGAGTGTCGCCAAGTGAGTTACATGTTGTTATAGTTTGTCTACATTGATTGAATTTTCGCACAGTATTACCGCCACATGCCGATCATACGGATATAAAAGCCATTAATGTCTCGATAAATAAATGTCTGTATAACTTGTATGTTCACTCGGGCTAAAAACAAAGATGGACCCCTTATTCCACTTTGGTTTGTTCTTAATTTCTTTATCTTGTAACTTAACTCGGACTTTTTTATTTTAATCTTAACAAGAGGCTCAGATAGAATATCAGGCCAACTATAATTAGAAAAGATTGTTTTCAATCTCTTATTTTTAAGGTTCAATTCTGTGGTCCCACCATTCCTCAAATGGAGAGGAATCACCCTGCCCAGTTGAAGAACAGGACAACTATATATTTTATTAACTAGAACCTTTCTCTCTCTCCAGGTTCAGTCCTGTGGTCACACCAGTTGAATAACGGGACAACTACATATTTTATTAACTAGAATCTTTTTCTCTCTCCAGGTTCAATTATGTGGTCACACCAGTTGAAGAACAGGACAACTATATATTTTATTAACTAGAACCTTTCTCTCTCTCCAGGTTCAGTCCTGTGGTCACACCAGTTGAATAACGGGACAACTACATATTTTATTAACTAGAACCTTTCTCTCTCTCCAGCTTCAGTTCTGTGGTCACACCAGTTGAAGAACAGGACAACTATATATTTTATTAACTAGAACCTTTCTCTCTCTCCAGGTTCAGTCCTGTGGTCACACCAGTTGAATAACGGGACAACTACATATTTTATTAACTAGAATCTTTTTCTCTCTCCAGGTTCAATTCTGTGGTCACACCATTCCTCAAGTCGAGAGGAATCGCTGTGTTGGATGGATTCAATCTTACCAAGGATTCGCTCATGAGTTACGACGGAACGCACTACGGGAAGGGACTCAACGACCTCAAGGCTCAGATTCTGTTCAACTATTTCTCCGAGATCAGGGCAGGCTAGCTTCAACAACATAGCTATAGAAATCTAGATCTAGTCTCGTGCTTTGTCTTTGAACACGTCGCCATGAGCTCGCTTTACCGCTTGTTGCGGTTTCTGTGGAAAACGAGAAACTTTCCTGGAAGCTAGAGCTCGCTGGCTCTGGCTCGGTCTGCCTGGTGTTGGTCCTCACATCTCTTCTCTACACGGTTCACATGTGGGCTCATTTCAGGTGAAATCGTTACTAACCGGTAGATCTACAGGTCTGTTAGGATCAGAAAGATCTCTCTCTTTCTCTCTTTATATATATATATCCCTCTCCCCCTCTCTTTCTCTCCTCTCCCTTCTCTCTCTGTCTTTCTGTCTCTGTCTCTGTCTGTCTGACTGTCTGTCTGTCTGACTGTCTGTCTGTCTGTCTGTCTGTCTGTCTGTCTCTCTCTCTCTCTCTCTCTCTCTCTCTCTCTCTCTCTCTCTCTCTCTCTTTCTCTTATATTTGTTTCTTCCATCCTCTTGAAAGTTTGAATTTAAAGTTTGTCTCTGCAGCAGCTATCAAATCACTACTATTGTCTCCACAACTTACATCATAACTCTCAGCACAAAGAAGACGATGGAATGGTTCCACTAAACGGTCTTACAAGAAAAATTTATATTTCAGATTTTCACACTAACATGATTTCTAAAACCAGGATTGACTGAGTAATTTGCTCGGAGAACTCAAAACAGTGGAAGTGATTACCCACATAAAATAAAGTTTAATATTATTTCTCTATTCATGAAGGTTTGATATCATTCAAGGATGGATAAATGATATCTCTTAATTTTATTTTTCCTTTCATTGGAAAAAAAAACAACAACAAACAATTGTATTTAGCAAAAAAGCAAAGACATGATGATGATGTTGAAATTTTTTACAGATCACTCTAAGCTTTGAATTTTTTAACATGCACTGCTGCACTTTGTCCGGTGAAATAGAGCAAGTACCTCCAAGTTGTCTGTACATCACTTTTAAAAAAAATTGTTTTGTATGTTCTCTAGCCAGGGTTAAAATATTCCGAGTGAAGGGTAAAGCAATAAGTGAGGAAGTGAAGGAATGCATGAGGGAGTGAAAGAATAGATGAGGAAGTGGAGGAATGTATGACGGAGTGAAAGAATAGATGAGGAAGTGGAGGAATGTATGACGGAGTGAAAGAATAGATGAGGAAGTGGAGGAATGTATGACGGAGTGAAAGAATAGATGAGGAAGTGGAGGAATGTATGACGGAGTAAAAGAATAGATGAGGAAGTGGAGGAATGTATGACGGAGTGAAAGAATAGATGAGGAAGTGGAGGAATGTATGACGGAGTGAAAGAATAGATGAGGAAGTGGAGGAATGTATGACGGAGTGAAAGAATAGATGAGGAAGTGGAGGAATGTATGACGGAGTGAAAGAATAGATGAGGAAGTGGAGGAATGTTTGAGGGAGTGAAAGAATAGATGAGGAAGTGAAGGAATGCACGAGGGAGTGAAACAATAGATGAGGAAGTGAAGGAATGTATGAGGGAGTGAAACAATAGATGAGGAAGTGAAGGAATGTTTGAGGGAGTGAAAGAATAGAAGAGGAAGTGAAGGAATGCACAAGGGAGTGAAACAATAGATGAGGAAGTGAAGGAATGTATGAGGGAGTGAAAGAATAGATGAGGAAGTGAAGGAATCTATGAGGGAGTGAAAGAATAGATGAGGAAGTGAAGGAATGTATGAGGCAGTGAAAGAATAAGTGAGGAAGTGAAGGAATGAGTGGAGGGTGAAGGAATAAGTGAAAGTTGTGGGTCTTGCAAAGTAATGCTTCTGGTTTGCTTTTGGTTTTCTTTTACATGTAGGAGGTTTTGTATCTGACAAATCTCAGATTAATGAAGGCGGAAAATTTTTATGCTGCTCTTTTTATTACTACAAATAAACATTGATTTAGACTGCGTCAAACTACCATCCTTCATCTGCCATTTTGGACACGTTCTGCTGCAATTTATTCTAATTTATTTGAGAAGGCAAGTGTTATTTCAAATGCATTTTTGCTTAGACTGTCTCAAATTAGATTACGGCTACTTTGAGCAGTTTGGTTGCACTGTTCTCTAATTTACCTTGAAAGAAGTGTATAACAAATTAAAATCTGGTTGTGGCTTCCCTTGCAAGGCTGGCTTAAATTGAAATACTAACATTCCTTTACATTAAATTCTATTAATGTTTTGCTGAACTGCATTTATTTAAGAGTTGTTTTTTTTTTTTTTGTTTTGTTTTCCGGAGCCATCGGTATGTTCCCGCTTAAACTGTAAATGTTTGGCATTCTTAACTTGGTTCGGTTATTGCTGCTGCTGCTGCTGCTGTTGCTGTTGCTCATATTTTACTGGCGGCTGTGATTTGCTTATACATTCGTGAAATATTTCTACTTCGCATTGATTTACGTGCATGTAAATAAAAACGAAATTCTAGAAACGAAATGTGTACATAGATCCAATGCAGCCATTGTGTAAAAACCTTTGAAGCGTGAACCATTCTTCTATTGTTGTTGTTCTATTGCTCAATTATGTTCAAGTTAGATGATTGTATATTTGAAAGTAGCTTCATGCCTTTCTTTTACTCATGTATCCGCGGATACATGTACTTATAATACTGTGCTGGCGCTTAGTAGGTCAGCATTTGGACGACTTATAGTTATATTACTTATAATGAGATTCTGCTTGTAAAATAGAAGGCCATCTCTCAGAGGAAAGAAACTGTTACATGATCTAATAGTTTTACTATGATTTATAGGCGCCCCAAGTTTCCAACAAACAATTTTTTTTAGGAGCGGGCGGCTTTCTAACAAGCCAGTGATAGGACCGGCCAAATGGAAACTGAAAAGTCACATTTCAAGAAAAAAGAAACCAATAGCAGAGATCCCAATCCATCTACCGTTCTATTCATGGCAAGGAGACGGTATTCTTTGTGCTTTTGAAAATTGACATTACCTTTTTGACTGCCACAAATTATCTCTTGAGTGCCTCGGATCACCCTTTTAGTGTCACAATTTACCTTTTGAGTGTCAAAAATGGGAGCAAATTATCGACCCTGTCAAATTTAGATCTTTTTACGATTTTCATGAAAATGATCACAATATAAGACTCCAGGGGTTTTGGTTCTTGAAGGTTGAATTCTTCATTGGCTTGTATACTATCTTGAAATAGGTCATCAATCAACCAATTACGTGCCATGTTCTTCAGCGTAGGTAATCATGACTTTCCACGCATCTCTATGCCACGTCATTTTCGATGCTTCTGTCACTCTTCCTGCTTTGTAAGCGATTTTGTTATTCCATCCAACGTGTTTGCTTCGATCATTCCAGCTGTTACAAGATGTTCTAGTTTCTCTCTTCTCTTCACTTGGCCAAGAAAAACTTGCCTGGCGTTTACGTATTCTATATATGTGAGTGATCTTGTTGCGTCGGCTTCTCGTAACATTGTTTCGTTTAATTTCTTTACAGTCCATGAGATTCGTAAAAATAGGTCATAGTCAGAAAAATTAACAGAATCAAATCCAAGACACTGCAAAAAGTATTTAAAGTGCCGCAGACTTTTTTCTCCTTGTCATGTAGGTCTTGCTTTGGGCAGTTTCGTTCTCATAATTATCAGGCTCTCTATTCCACATACATTCAAATGATATCACACCTGTTATGCCATCTTCTTTTGTTTTAGATACTCAAAATTGCATGGAATTTGTGAACGAAAAATGGGGATACAATATATGTATTATCATTATCATTATCATTATTATTATTATTATTATTATTATTATTATTATTATTATTATTATTATTATTATTATTATTATTATTATCATTATCATTATCATTATTATTATTATTATTATTATTATTATTATTATTATTATTATTATTATTATTAAGATTCTTGTTCTTGCTCTTGTTATTCTTGTTCTTGTTCTTGTTGTTGTTGTTGTTGTTGTTGTTGTTGTTGTTGTTGTTGTTGTTGTTGTTGTTGTTGTTGTTGTTGTTGTTGTTGTTGTTGTTGTTGTTGTTCTTCTTCTTCTTCTTCTTCTTCTTCTTCTTAGTCTTCTTCTTCTTCTTCTTCTTCTTCTTCTTCTTCTTCTTCTTCTTCTTCTTCTTCTTCTTCTTCTTCTTCTTCTTCTTCTTCTTCTTCTTCTTCTTCTTCTTCTTATTATTATTATTATTATTATTGTTATTATTATTATTATTATTATTATTATTATTATTATTATTATTATTATTATTATTATTATTATTATTATTATTATTATTATTAATCATCATCATCATCATCATCATCTGTGTACAGTGGTTCCGAAACAAATGTAAAATGCACGGAAATACTCTCTACCACTCCAAGTAGGTCTTACCTGCAACCCAAACATTTTCCAGTGTTTTTCTTGATCGCTCTTAATCTTAAAAATGAAATGGGAGGCCAGAGAGCCGAGTCAGTAGAGCGCTTGTCTAACACTAAGGCTAGGAGGTTCCTGATTCGATCACGGCTTGTATCATCTGGTGGTGAGGTCAACTTCCACCTAACAAGACCATCATCCGCTTGACACAGTGATCATCCCCGTTTGTTTTAATTCGGGAAACGTTTTGCACAAGTTGGGAGAGTGAGAAAGTCACAATAAATCAAAATCAAAATCAAAATTGATCACAGTTTTTATGATATAAACCATAACCATTTCTTAGCTTGATTTAATATCGTTTGTTTATAAATATATGTCCTAGTCAAATGGCCTTATTTTACTAATGAGTTACATATATTTTAATGTCGTTATTTATGCGTTTGTCGTTAAGGTAACGTCTATATCTGTTCAAATGACTTTTCTTGTGTTTGCAATGCTATAACCAATTCGGGGACAGAATAAAACGTTTGTATTTCAAAGTGTGTTATAAATATTATTTTTGCATCGTGTTAACCATGTTGTTTAAAAAAATGTAGTAATATAAATGTTGTTTTTTTTTCATCGTCACCTTTGATTCTGTCTTTATCTTTTAAGAAGCGTATAATTATATCTGTGTAGATATTTCGTATAACTTCAACGTTTTAACCGGCAGCTGTTCTAAGTTTAGAAGAAATTCATTCAATCAGGCTGCCCAAGAGATCGTTACTTATAGTAATATTGTCGGCGAAACAGCGGCTGCCCTTCCTATTCCTGTGTTGCAGAAGGACATCCAAAGTTTGGATTGGTCGTCTTGGTAACGGAGAACTTACCCAAGACAGTGCGACGGTATGGGAGATAGAACTCACCTCATAGGGTGCAGTAATGTGTGTGTGTGTGTGTATGTGAGAGAGAGAGAGAGAGAGAGAGAGAGAGAGAGAGAGAGAGAGAGAGAGAGAGAGAGAGAGAGAGACAGACAGACAGACAGACAGACAGACAGACAGACAGAGAGCGAGAGAGAGAGAGAGAGAGAGAGAGAGAGAGAGAGAGAGAGAGAGAGAGAGAGAGAGAGAGAGAGAGGGACAGAGAGACAGAGACAGAGACAGAGACAAAGTCACCATAAACGAATGGTTTCAACCAAACTGTTTTTAACGGGTTGTTCTTTCCAAGGGCAATTGCGCCTTTTTCTATTTGGATAGAAAGAGAAAAGTGAGAAGAGTATCCGTGACTTGTTACCGGTATACTTGTAAACTCGTGGAAACAGAGAAGTGAAAGGAATATTAGGGATGTTTTACAGGTATACATTTACTTGTAAACTCGTAGAAAGAGAAAAGTAAGAGTAGTATCAGAGACTTGTTACAGGTATACATTTACTTTTAAACTCGTGGAAACAGAAAAGTGAAAGGAATATCAGAGACTTGTTACAGGTATACATTTACTTGTAAACTCGTAGAAACAGAAAAGTAAGAGGAATATCAAAGACTTGTTACAGGTATACATTTACTTGTAAACTCGTAGAAACAGAAAAGTAAGAGGAATATCAAAGACTTGTAACAGGTATACATTTACTTTTAAACTCGTGGAAATAGAAAAGTGAAAGAAATATCAGAGACTTGTTAAAGGGATACATTTACTTGTAAACTCGTAGAAACAGAAAACTGAAAGGAATATCAGACTTGTTACAGGTATACATTTACAAGTAAACTCGTGGAAAGAGAAAAAGTGAGCTAGGAAAAGAACCGCTACTCTCACTTAAACTTATTCACTTCGGTCCTTTGTAAATAAAGCTGTGGTGACGTCACGGTTGGGCAGTGACAGCTGTCTTAGCCTGTGTGGGAGGAAACAGTGACATATACTGTTGCTGGCGTTGATGGTGTTGGTGCCCTTCTCGGTGTTCCTGATGAAGATGACGCTGTGGAGCAAGCGCTCCCGACATGTTAACGTCAGCAAAGTTACTGTTGTTACTGTTGATGTTGCTGGTGGTATTGTTGCTATCTGATATTTCATTGCCACTCAGTGGAGAGCTTGCTGAAGATGTGCTGGCCACCAAAGATGAACATGTCGCAGCAGGATATGAGGATACCGGAAGTAGTCTGTTTGTTTGGTGATTGACGGTGACGTCATAGTTTCGATGTTGCAGCGAAGTTTGTTGATTGTGCTGGTGACGAAGATATTCTGGGAGAAGAACGGGTTTATCTCTGGGTGACTTCAGGCAGTCGAATCCACCCTGTGGTGGTATGTAACAGCTGTTGTCGCCGCCGACACTGGAGACTAAATGATGCTTCTGGTAGACATGGCGCTGGTTTGGAGTTTGGTACCGATTCTCGCTTTGATTTCCACAGTCCTCGTTGCCTGCGGGGTATCCTTGACCTTTACGTCCATCTCCCCCGGGAAACAGAACAATCTCGCCATTTTTTATCTGGTCAGGTCGAAGGTCGATGTTTGGTGGAACAAATTCGTCTGAACATAGTTCTTCCCATGCTGACGGATAAGGGGTGGGGCTTTCGAGTTCGTGGGTGGAGTTAATGATTTGATTGACAGTTGATGTAGTCTCCGGGGCAGCGTCCACTAAACGTGCTGGTGAAAAGAAGCAGAGAGTAGAACATAATACTTAATAGGCATAAAAACTAGCTACCAATATCTGCCAGGTTAACACACAAAATATGTTTGATTTTTACGTCATGGAGTTAAGATTTAAAAAAATGTAATAATCGCTGCACCGGAAGTAAGCTGGGATATCATCTTTCTAGCTAGATCCGGGTTTACAGTGAGAATGAGGACAACGAGAAATAGTTGTCGCTTTGTTGTGGACAATTGTGATATGAAACTTGCAAAAAAGTTAATCAAAATTGGGTTTTCTCTTACAATGATTCTCAAAAATAACACAAGAGTGAAACAAAAGTGTTCTTAACAGTAGAGCGAAATCCAGAAACGATTACTTTTTCTATTTGAAAAATATAAAAAAAATAATAAACTAATTGAATTTACATTAGAAATCTTCAATGATTAAATCTCATGATTCACAAGCCAGACCAATTTGTATTAGGATCAGGACTTGGAATGCTGTAAAACCAGCTTTTTTTTAACAAAAGGAAGAGTAGAGTCTCTTATTGTTTAGAATATTTCAAGGGATTATTAAAATTATTGTAACTTATGGATAACTGTGTTTGCCACGCGTTTGAAGCATTATCACTTATGATGTTTCTTTCACTTAAACAAGTAGCTGCTGTACCGTGGCAGTTACGGGATTCGACCTTGACCCCTCGAGGCACTGACCTTGCATGTGTTTTGCCGGACTGGCCAGTTTTACTTAAGCCAGGTCAGGTGAAAGCAAAAAAAGAACATAGAACAAACACAACTGGTCTTTCAAATTATGATTGGGATCTGAAATTTCTTTCCTCCTCCGTTTTTTTCTTTTTTTTCTTTTCCGTCATTTTTTTTTTTTTTTTTTTTTTTGGTCTAATTTTCGCTGTTTTGCTTTCCTAGTTTCTCTTTTGTATATTTAATTAAATCATGTCTGTATTTATGCAGGCAAGCTCGTCTACAGCTTATTGAAAAGCTCCCACGGTTGAGCACTCTAATAATTTGTTCGAATTAATTTTCAAACGATATTAATATGCACACATAATATACTTACAGTTACACACATACACACACACATATATATATATATATATATATATATATATATATATATATATATATATATAAACATACATAATTACATAGATAGTTATGTGTGTGTGTACGTGTATGTATGTATGTATGTAATTTTTTTTTTTTTATTTTCTTTGACCCTGCCCTGTGCTAAGAGTCATACTAGATTTCACTTTACCCTTATTGACAATGGGCAGCGGATAACCGCCAGTAGGGGCAATAACTGTGTTAGTTCTGCCGTCATCGCTGGTAATATCGTTGTTATTTCCCTTCCTTTTGCCTTGCGCCCTCCGCTTCCTGTACCACAGCCTCACAGTGGCGGGCTCCATACCAAACATGGTTGCCATGGTTTCCATCTCAGCTTTGGATGGATTCGGGTTTTCATCGAACTTTCGATTCAACAGGTTTTCTCTCTTCTTAGAGTCTGACACGTCTGGTATGCCAGGTAATGATTTCAAGGAGGCCAAATAATCTTTGGAGTTCAAAACTTCACCTGGCATTAAAAAAAAAAATCATCTCATATTACAAGTGCTACGATAAATTCAGAATTTTTTTTTTTCAATTGTAAAAAAAATTGAAAGGGTTCGAGAAATGGGATGATTGGAAACATATTGAGCACAGAAAAGAAGAAATTGCGAAGGAGTGAGAGAGACAGGGAGAGAGAGAGAGAGAGAGAGAGAGAGAGAGGTAGAGGGACATATAGAGAGACCAAGAGAGAGGTAGGGGGAAAGAGAGACAGAGAGAGAGACAGAGAGAGAGAGAAGGGAAAGGATGGATCGGGAGGGAGAAACAATCTTTAAAAAAGTGACTAGGGATAACAGCAGAATTGTGGAAAAAGAGGAGGATGCGGGAGATGTTTACTTCTGTTTTTGTGATTTCGAGAAGAGAGGAGAAGGGGATATGAAAACAGGCATTGGTTATTCGCCCAGCGACTAAAACGTTCGCCCTTACTGGAAACTGTGTCCGTCTGGCTGTGGCTGGAAATGGTCACTGTGTGGGTGAAAAATGGCAAGAGCCGGAGCGTTACTTGCGTCCATATGTTTGGGGAGGAGGGGCTGCCCGGCGCATTTTTCCTGGCATTAACTTTTGTTGTGAATGTGGTAGGAGTGTGGGAGTCGGCTTGGGCTGGGCTTTTACAAGAGGGAGACTATATTAAGTATTACTTGACTCGTCTGGATCTGAATTATCCTGAACAGTCCAGCACGAGACACGAGACACGACACACGAGGGTTGAGACACCGGCAGGGTGTTGACATGTCCAGGGCTGGCTAATCCTCTACCCCTCAGATCACCTGTCCGAGCAGGGGGTGTCGTTAGGCCTACATGGTTTTTATCTGTAGCGTTGCCGAATGTGAAGTGGGGAGGCTGCTGGCGGTGAGATCTCTTCATGATGCCGGGCCTGTCCTTCGATATAACATGTTAACACTAACAGGCTGGAACGTTCGTAAACACTCAAGGCTTAAGGTTAGCGGACGGATTCCTCGGAAACTCAAGGGCGTCTAACTTCTTAAAAAAAAACAAAAAAAAAACTTGGAATTCTCGGAAAACTTAAAGGACGTTAAAACTCTCAAGAAATTAAGCCGTGGAAATAATAGATGTATTTTTGAGAAAAATATGACGGCACAAGGATCTCAGTAATTTTAATTTTTTAGTTAGGACTAGAGTCGAGGAGTATACAGGCTAATTATGCATTTGCTCATAAATTAAAATGGCAAAGTATTGTTGTAGACCAGCAAGACCAATAATTATTGTTAAAGGCTTTAGTGGCAGCCTTGTCGCTTTTTTTACTTTACTGTCAGGTATCCGTAAAAAGGCTCACAAATAGCAATTTGCCACACGGCTATTTCCTACATTATGTTTGAACTATGTATGAAAGGTTCCAAAAGATTATAGGTCCAATATTTTTTCTGTGCCCTTAAATTGATTCCCTTTTGCCTTTGAAGCTCTCTGTAATGGAGAAACAATAATTCCTCTGTCTGAAAAAAAAAACCAACTAACTTGAAGTCAGGGTGACATATTTTATCATCCGCAAGTATGATAGCAATAAAAAAAAATTGTTTGACCTATGCAGCCATGAAATTGACTTTTTTATCAAAATGGGCTAAACCTCTGCGTAAATTCTTAATTTTATTTTTTTTTTCCGCACATTTGAAGGTTCATAACAATTAAACATTTTTAACTTGTAGCTTCATTTTTATTATACTGCCTCTGAATGTGTTTGAAGAATATGCGAAATATAATTGTGAAAGCCGGACAATTTCGTGAGATATGACTTTATAAATATGTTTCTGTGGCCACATTTCAACTTTGCTGTTCACTAATTTTGTAAGGTTGAAAACAATATTTAAAAATTCATAATTTAATAATGTATCAACGATTTTAATGATTCAAAAAATAAAAATCATGGTTTGAAAAGCTAAAAAATCTGAGCTTAAAAAATAACAGATCTGCGAATTTTGAAAAAAAAATGTTCTGTACTTTCAGGTGCTCTGGCAAGCACCCATTCGGGCCAGGCAGGCAGGCACCCATTCAGGCCACAGTAAAGCAAGAGACGGGTTCAATGTGTGTTTCCTAATGCTTTGTCCCTTCCAAGATTTGAACCTCCCACACTCTAACTTGGTCTACAACGACTAAATGTTGGACCTTCCTAATTACATGTATTTATATTTTGTAGAATGAGAAATTTATTGCTGGTAAAACCGTTACAGTTAAGGCAGGTGATGGCGGACAATATGAAGTGATAGCAACAGGTTAACATTTTCTTCTTCTTCTTCTTCTCCTCTCTCTCTCCCTTCTCTCTCTCTCTCTCTCTCTCTCTCTCTCTCTCTCTCTCCCTCCCTCCCTTCTGTATCTCTCTCTCCCTTCTGTCTCCCTCTCCCTTCTGTGTGTGTGTCTCTCTCTCCCTCTCTCTCTCTCTCTCTCTCTCTCTCTCTCTCTCGCTCTCTCTCTCTCCACACCAATTTCTCTCCCTACAGCAGAAGCATTAGATCATCAATAATTCCGCTCCAGGCGTACATTATCAAAACTAGTCCAAGGCCATTGCCACGCCTCTCTGCGACGTGGAGAACATTTAGCCATTTGCCCGATCGTGCTTCTCATACTGCCTCGTCCCTCTCTCTTTGTCCCTCCAACATGCTAAAAGACATAACCTCTTCCTCTGTAATCTCTTTCCATGTTAGCCGAACTTTAGTTACATCATAAAAATCGAATATCGGTGTGACGTTATTCTGGTGAAGGAAAAGTTACATGAGAACACAGTAATGTCTTGGCGCGCATCCTCTCTCTCTCTCTCTCTCTCTCTCTCTCTCTCTCTCTCTCTCTCTCTCTCTCTCTCTCTCTCTCTCTCTCTCTCTAAATATATATTATAAAAAAAATAATACATATAAGTATGGAAAACATTTCACCCTCCCCTTTTCCCCTAACACCACTTGTACATTGAGAATTACATCACAGCCTCTCTGACTGCAGGTAAACACAGACCAGTCTGATTCACGCCAGACGGCTACCCCTCCCCGATTGCACTTCTCGTGTCTGGTCTGGTGTGGATTAGGCAGTTGGCGTGGCTGGTCCCTCGCTGACCGCCAGTGACCGTCATTGGCCGTCCGCTGGCCAGAGTGGGCGGAGCTTGCTCGGTGGGACCAGCTACGATCCAGGGGACATCCCCTTACCATAGTACTACCCCTCTCTCGGTCTCTCTCTCTCCCTCTATCTCTCTCTCTCTCTCTCTCTCTCTCTCTCTCTCTCTCTCTCTCTCTCTCTCTCTCTCTCTCTCTCTCTCTCCCTCTATCTCGCTCTACCCTCCCCCCCCTTTCTCTCTCTCTCGACCAAGCCAGGGGTAGCTAACCGCTCGGCCAAGTTTAAGCGAATCTCACGACTGTGTTTCAAGGTCGTTGCTCAGAAGTTTCGAGGCAAAGGACGAGGAAGACAGAGATAAGGAGGGACAGGTTTAGGGATAGACAGAGGGAGAAAGAGAGTCTGAGAGAGAAATGAAGCAAGCGAGAGAAAGATACTGTATACCAAGAGAGTTAGAGATGAGGAAGCCAACTTAACAGACGTGTGAGAAGGGAAACTTAAGAAGGCCATCAACTTCTCTGAGAACAAACAAGCACAGCAGATGTTTGTCTTTGCGTGGCTTTGGATCATGCAATAAATCATACAGCGATGATACTCACATATTCAGGAAATATTTGTCTTGCAAACTTCGTTTGACTTAAGTGCTAGATCTTTCTCAAGTCTAGTAGGCCTTATAATGGCGTTATGTGTAGTTTTGTCAGAAATTTTGTTTTACGTCATAACAGTGGCGCATCCTTTCACAATAACGTCACTAACTCTTGTGTAGACATGAATGTAATGACGCTCTAATTTCCTAGCGGGAAATTATTCAGGTGATCAGAGGCTTGGAGAACCATTTGCACAAAATGTGGCAGACATTGAAACAGCTCAGGGCTCTGTCTAGCATAGGGCAAACTTGGATCCCGAAACGATCAAGTTAAGATTGTGAGAATGTATCTTTTGTAACCATAACCATATATCTGTACGCTTTTCTGTTTGTCTCTCCTCTTTCTCCCCCTCCCTCTCTGTCATAACCGAAGTATCTAAATGTCATCAGGTCTGCCTTTGATCTCATTCTTTGTCCATAGAGCTTTATTTTCCAGTTTAGACAAGAGCTTTATTGTGAGCCTGTTTGGTTGATATGGTCCGTCCACAATAATGGGACCTTACGCCTTTTTTATGCAAATCGAAATTGCCGCCTTTGACACGGCGAAATTGAAAGAAATGAGGTCCCCAAAAAACTAATCCTTATTCTAGCACAAAGGTTGATCATGCTCGACTTTTATCTTTAAAAAAAAATGTGAGGATGAGAAATGCATGCAACATCAAGATGTCTACACACCCTCTGGCTAGCTGTCTTTCTGTTTTAATGTGTCACTTTAATCATCTTTTCAAGCCAAACTTGATAAAAATACAAGGAAAATTAGCAACAACAAGATGTATTGATATTGTCGTTACCATCAAAAGATCGCACGCTAAGACTTAAAGCTCAGTTTACAGAAGGACAAAAACAAACTGAAGCGGAAGATAAGCATAACTGAGACGCAGTGCTAACCTGAGGTGAACGCTCGGCCGTCTTTGGACGCCATGAAATCTTCCCTGCAGCACAGCAGACCGTCCTGGCCCAGGTAAAACTCATCACCAGTGCACAGTTCACGTCTGCACATATTGCACCGGAAGCACTCCTGATGGTAAACATTGTCATGCGCACGACGCACCACAGCAGACGGTGCGATCACTTCGCGGCAGGAGGAGCAAGTGGCGCCGAAAATTCTGTGAATGTCAAACAACACGGTTTCTCTGATAGATGATACTACACACGTGAAGGTTTAGATCATAACATAACTCTAAATCCTTGGTTTTTTTTTATTTAATTAACTTTTTGTCTTACTTTCTGACAGATATAAAACAAAAGTAAGATTAACAACAACAAAAATTCTGCAGTATTCGCGATTTGAGGCCAAAATCAATGGTTTTAACAAAGATCATTCCATGGTCTCGGCCTCGTTTATAACTTTCCAAGACTAGTTGACGTTTACCTAAAAAGGAAGTCATTGAAATTTCGATCTCCTTTGATTTATGATGATAACCATTCTTTCTGCTCGCATAATTTAGTATTAAAAATATTCCATACTTTTTCGTATTTTTTATCATTCGAGTGTGAACTCTTTGATTCCTGATGTAAGTCGTTCAACACAATTTGATAGATTTCTGTCAAGTTACCAAACAAGGGCCTAAGTCTTACAAAAAAGAAGTGACGCAAGGAATAATTTGCTAAAACTGTTAGCGCCTGGAGTTTCATTTTCACAGCTACACAACGCTCGCTCTACACGGCCTCACTAAAACCTCTAATTACATGTAATTGTGTTTACAATTAACAACTTAAGCACATCAACTGCTTAACCTAAAGAGGTCTCAGAGCCCACCGCCCCCACCCCACCCCTCCTTTCATGGATGATATTCAGTTTGCCAGGGCGTATAAGCTGACAAGTAAGCTAAAACCATGGAGAGAAAGGTCTATATTTCTTAGTTATTGAATGAATCGTCCTTCAAACTAAGCCAAAAAACATGGAGTGAAAGGCCTATATTTCTTAGTTATTGAATGAATCGTCCTTCAAACTAAGCCAAAAAAACATGGAGTGAAAGGCCTATATATTTTTTAAGTTATTCAATATCTTGTTTCAAGACAAACACAGAGTTTTGGGCTCTGGAAGGGATGTTTATTTTTTCCTGTATTGAGTACTAGTGATAAAAGCTATTAAGTGTTTCTCCCGCATCTTACAGGCCAGAAGATGTTTAGGCCGGGAACAAGGAATTGTGGGTCAATTTGATGCTGACCTGAAGAAGTCATCCTGACACAGGAGGCGAGAATTCCCGGAATAGCAGAAGTGAGAAAGCGGGGCGTTGCAGACGTGGCACCTGAGACAAGCAGCATGCCAGGTGTGTCCCTCAAGTTGAAGCACGAACTTGTCCAGTATAGGCTGGGAACATCCCGCACACACTGACGGACCTGACAATGACAGAGGTCATCAAATACTTCTTCTGGAAATACTCAAGCATGATTCTTCTAACTTGAAATGACATTACTGAGAAAAAGGGGAAAAAATTAATTCAAGGAATTAATTTCATCATTTGGATGGCTGGAACCAAATTTTTAATGCTCAAGTTAGTAACGACAACGACTTCAAGTCTAGCATCTTGTGGACATTCTTTTCTAGGATAGAGACAAGAAAGAGTTCAAATCAATGTGAAAATGAAGACTAGTCTTGTGCGCATGCCACACATTATAAAAGGAAAACTTTGAAGAGGGAAAAAAAGAAGAAAGAAATAAGGGTAAGGAATCTAACTCTCTCTCTCTCTCTCTCTCTCTCTCTCTCTCTCTCTCTCTCTTTCTCTATCTATCTATTTATCTGTCTCTCTCTCTCTCTCTCTTTCTTTTTTTATCTCCCCCCCCCCCTCAATTCCCCACGAATCTTTCTATTGATGAAAGAGTTTGTGGTAATTTACTTTTAAAAAGGCAGAACTGGTGCAGTCTTCTCTAAGATTAGAGTTGTGGAGTCTGAGTTCAAATATGGGAGGAAAATCCTGTAACTGTCATGGCTGACTAAAATCCTGTAACTGTCATGGCTGACTAAAATCCTGCAGCTATCATGGCTTACTAAAATCCTGTGACTGTCATGGCTAGCTAAAATCCTGTGACTGTCATGGCTAGCTAAAATACTGTGACTGTCATAACTAGCTAAAATCCTGTGACTGTAATGGCTATCTATAATCCTGTGACTGCATGGCTATCTAAAGTCCTTTGACTATCATGGCTATCTAAAATCCTGTGACTGTCATGGCTAGCTAAAATCCTGTGACTGTCATGGCTAGCTAAAATCCTGTGACTGTCATGGCTAGCTAAAATCCTGTGACTGTCATGGCTAGCTAAAATCCTGTGACTGTCATGGCTAGCTAAAATCCTGTGACTGTCATGGCTAGCTAAACTCCTTTGACTGTCATGGCTAACTAAAATTCTGAAACTATCATGGCTGACCAAAATCCTTTGACTGTCATGACTAGCTAAAATTCTGCAACTATCATGGCTGACTAAAATTCTGAAACTGTCATCACTAACTAATTATCCTGCAAATGCCATGATTGACTTTCTTACCGACATGCAGTGTGTGACCAGGAAACCCTGAACCCGTGGGAAGTGTTGGGGAGGCGGGATTATTTCCCCTGCTGCCCCGGTCTCCTGGTCCCTGCACAGGCGCACACGGACCAGGATAGATGGCGCTGTGTTCGGACGGTGGCAGAATCCCTGGACCACCGGTCATCATTGTGAGTTGCTCTGGTCAGCCTGGCTCAGGAGGCCAACCTAGGCGTTATGATGCTAGATAATGTGGACGGGATTTAAACAAAACAGATGAATGAGTAATAGCAACTACATGATGTACACAGGATAACTACAAAGAGGAACAGGGATGGAGATCTATAGAGATGAAGGGGTCTGGAAGAGGGAGGGAGGTGAGAGGAGAGGAGGGGGGGGGGGGTGAAGGTTAAGCAAGAGATGAAGGAGCAAGAAAACAAGAATTGTAGCAATTCATCAAGTATAGATTAGTTTTAGCAAAAATTATAATGATTGATAGTTATGATGATGATGATGATGATGATGATGATAATAATAATAATAATAATAATAATAATAATAATAATAATAATAATAATAATAATAATAATAATAATAATAATAATAATAATAATAATAATAATAATAATAATAATAATAATAATAATAAGAATAATAATAATAATAATAATAATAATAATAATAATAATAATAATAATAATAATAATAATAATAATAATAATAATAATAATAATAATAATAATAATAACAATTCGTATATTATATACTCTTTTAAAAAAAATGAATAAAAAAACGAGCAAAGAAAATTTAACATCGTCATGTGAAACTGTAATAGTATCCAATGCCGTATTATTCAACTATTAGTTACATCGATTTTTTTGTTTTACTTGTTCATATTTATTTATCCATAACTTTTTTTTTCTTGGATTCTATCTTAATTTATTTATTCATTAAGTTCGTTACAGTAATTTATCCAAGACTCCATAGGTTAAGATGTAGGGGGCAAGCTAATTGTTTTCCCTGCTTTGCTGTAAAAAAAAATCTGTTTCTTGTTAATTTATTTTTTATTTTTCTCTCTTTCTTTACTAATTTATTTATTGATTAAACTTGCTACCGTAACTTATGCAAGACTTGACAGTAAAAATGCAAGGTACACTTTAAATGTTTTGTCCCTTTGTTGTGAAAAAGAATTGTGTTCCTTATACATATTTATTTATTTCTGTCTGTCTTCTTTAGTTCATTTATTCATTTGATTCTTTATAGTAATTTATCCAAGACTTGAGAATAAAGATGCAAGGTGCAATGTAATCGTTTTTGTACTGTCGCTTTGTTGTAAAAAATTTTGTTCTCATTAATATTTTAAGAGCATTGAATAAACATTCGGTTTTTAAAAAAAATACGAAGAATTTCCTAAAGTCTCTAATTTATAAGCAGAAATGAAATAAGAGTTAACAAAAAAAAATATACAACGGGTACTTAAACGCGGCAGGTATCAACTAGAAGCAAAACAATTCTTTTCTACTAATTTGATTCTTAATTTGGACAGTTTTTCTTTAGTTTTTTCTTAATTTCTTCCCCTCTAACACACAAACACACACATCTGTCCTTCTTTCTCTCTTTCTTTTTCCCTCGCATAGTTGTATAAGATTATATTCTTCAATTAAAAATAATAAACTCTAATCTAAGCCTTTCAAAGATTAGGCTTCATTTGTAAGGTAATCTAACATATTGCCAGTCTATTATTTCAATCATATATATTCATTATTTCACCATAACATAAAATTATCAAGCAAGTGTCTTATTTGGCACTGGTATAATTATAAAAAAAAAAAGATGTAAAGAAATACTGAAATATTATTTTAGTATATAGAAGTTTAAACAAATAAAAGTGAGTTAAGATTTTTTTTTAAATAATGCAAAAATAAAATATTATTAAAAGCTTATTTAAATTACAAAGACAAAAAAATATTTCAAAAAAAGAGGGTGAAAAAAACAAACAAAGGTGAACTCTCTTTTTTATAAAATAATCAGAAAGCGAGTAGCCGAAATGTTATTATAAAGACACGATTCAAGTATTTTATCATTTTAGTGGTTAAGAATAAAATTATATTCTGTTTCTCATTATAATTAATCTTAAAAACAACTTCTGTTGGTAATATTTCTCATATTGCACAATATTGATATTGCCTTGATATTATTATAAAATGAAAAACAATAATATGTTTATATTTTCCTTTGATAGACACATAGTCTAAAGACTAAAACTAGTGCTTATTATTCAACTTTGTAAAAATAAATATAGTTTCATTCGCCAACGTTTCCCACATTACAGAATAATCACACAGTTTTAAAAGCAGTTAGCTTTAGATTATTCTGTCAATTAAAAAAAACAAAAACGTTTGTACTTTAACTTTTTACTTTCTACAAAAGTGTAAATCTTTTTTTGTCCTTAAACCAATGATGCCATTTTTGTTTGCTATATTGTATTTGTGAAATTTTTGTTTTGTTTTTTTTCTTTTTTGCTTTGCATGATTGGGTTTAATAAATGTATTTTGCGAAGTATTTTTTGTTTTGTTTTACAAACGCCCTTTAAGTTCCTGGACAATCTTTTCTGAAAGTTCTTTAAGGTTTAAGACCAAAAAAACTCCCCCATTTTGTGGGCATCATTTTTTTTTTATTTTTATGTGTGCAAGGAAAGTAGAAAAGAGTTAACTAAAAAAAGTTGTTTTGCTTTGTCTGCAAGAAATGAATTTATCTCTCCTTTAGACTAGCAAATAACAGGTTATAAAATTATATATCTTTTATAACATATCAACATATTTAAATCTCGATTTCTTAGGGACGGTTAATCTGAAATCAATATCTTACTACCTGGAAAACAAAATAAAAGGAAAAAAAAATAATTTCCTTTATATTCTGTAATATAACTGCATTCACAAGTAGTTAAGAGAATTTCGGAATTTTTCTTTGTTTAAATTTGATTTTAAAAAGAAAACAATGTTTAGTTTAAATTAATGCCAGAGGGAATCAATTTGTTAGATCTTTTCATCCAAAAAGTCTTGAAAATTCTGCATTTCTTCATCTACTGGATTTTCTTATTGCACTTTAAGTATATTTTCATCTCTTCTTTTTCAATAGAAAATTAATATATATTTTATTTAATGCTTTGTAAACAAATTTTTCGATGATGTGTTAGAGACAAAGTGAATGTGTGCATGAATTTTTTTTTTAAATTTAAATTTAAATTTTCTCTAATTGTTTTGATTGACGTATGATTGTACCGGTATTTTATTTTTTTCCCTCTTTGTTAATGTTGTTTCTGTGTTTCTGTTTTATCTTTCTCTCCCTTCATTCCTTGCTCTATCCGTCCATATCGTCTACCAGAGACTTTTTTTTTTCTTTTCTCCGACTTATAACAAAATAAAAACTGAAAGAAACTGGGTAAAGGTCAAAATAATGTTTTTAATGTCAATCAAATATTTGAAAAGCTCAGTTTACAGTTTGGCATACCTTCACATGGTTAGTTATTTTTTTTTTCTTTTTTTTTTTTTTTTTTTTTGAGTTTTAGATACTTTAAACAAGGAAATTTTATTTTCGCAGTCGTATTTCACTTTAGAGTTTACAGATTTACAAACCACTTCATTGCAAACCCAAATTTAGGGAACATTTCTGTGCTATGATTTTGTTCTCATACCTTATACATTGTATTTTATTATCTTGGTATAAAAAGAAGAAAAAAAACTTGGTTAATTGTACTGCGTATATACTCATTTAAAAAAAAAAGAAATCAAATATATATACAAAACTAAATTCCTGCTCTCATTCACACTGATATAAAGAAACTCCGGGCAAAAAAAATTGTTTTAAAAACTTGAAAAAATGATTCAATGTATCATTAAAATAATTTTTTTAACGGCTGTGACCTGAGGCCGAAGCTAAGTGTCCGCAGATTTCATCAATACCGATCTTCATTGGAAAAGCTTGTTTAAAACTTGAAATCTATAAAATCAAAGTATTTTTTTAATGTTGCGACTCTTAACATATTATATTCATAAGATGAAAATAAAATACTTCTGGTGTTACAATTCTTAACATACACATAATCTTTAGTTGATGTTTAACTGATCGAAACTGTCCGAAAACAGATTGTAAGACAAAAGAAGGAAACAGTCACAACATGGAACATACGTTGTCACGAGTCCATTTCCCAGAACTGATCAACTCAGATTTGTTTACTGGAAGGTAGGGCAATCTTTGTGGAGTGAGGTATAAACTTCGTGCCAGGTGGACATCTGCACTTTGCATCTATCTATGGTCAGATGTAAACAAAATGTTATGATTGTTCTATACTTGGAGATCTATACTGTACATTTATCTACGAAGATCTAGTTTATGGCCAGACGCAAACAAAAAGTTATGATCTTCTATACCTGAAGACCTGTACTGACATCTATTTACGGATAGATCTAATTCATGGCCAGGCGTAAACAGAATGTTATGATCTTCTATAAATATATATATATATATATATATATATCTATATCTATATCTATATCTATATCTATATATATATATATATATATATATATATATCTAGAGATCTGTATCGTACATTTATTTATCAAAATCTAGTTTATGGTCGGACGTAAACAAAATGTTATGATTGTTCTATACCTGAAGATCTGTACTAGACATCTATTTACGGATAGATCTAATTCATGGCCAGGTGTAAACAGAATGTTATGATTGTTCTATACCTGAAGATCTGTGCTAGGCATCTATTTACGGATAGATCTAATTCATGGCCAGGCGTAAACAAAATGTTATGATTCTTCTATACCTGGAAATCTAAAATGGGCATCTACCTACCGAGATCTAGTTTATGGCTAGACATATAAAAAAATGTTATGATCGTTCTAACCCTTGTGTGTTGAGATGCTTTGACTAGGGGGGGGGGGGGGGGGGCCCAGCTAGAAAAATGATTGGGCTACAATGAGGGCAGAACCAGTGGTGGCAATCCTCTGACCACTGTAGTCAGTTAGTCAGTCATGATTGGTCAAGGTGTGGACGGCTGGCGCGCTATGATCGGTAATCTTCTCAAGGTAACTGGACATTGCGGGAGAATTTGAAAGGGTTAACTGAGGGGGGGGGGTTGGGGGGGGAGGAGTCGAGGAGGCAGGAATATGGGGATGAGAAATATGTACAGAGGTTGTGTGTATGTGTTTGTGAAGGGCAGAGTGAGAGAGAGAGAGAAAGAGAGAGAGAGAGAGAGAGAGAGAGAGAGAGAGAGAGAGAGAGAGATTTAAATAGAGAGGTTAGCAAGTACAAAAAGAAAGAAAGATCGAGTTAAAGCTAGACACCAAAAAGGTAGAAAACCAGCAATACAAAAATAAACAAATTCAGAACGAGAGAGTCAGAGTAGAATAAGGGCAGAAAAAATAAAAACAGACAGAAATAGATAGATAGATAGATAGATAGATAGAGAGAGAGAGAGAGAGAGAGAGAGAGAGAGAGAGAGAGAGAGAAAACATAAAAGGAGTCGTACTCCCACTCATCTCCTCCCCTCCTTAATCCTTTCTATTTCTCTCCTGTTTCGAGGAGGGCGCAATCTAATTTACAGACGACGACCTGTAAAAATTGTACTGAGTTTTCGCAGGCTTCACCAGATAGCAACCATCACAACAATCAGTGGGAGCCAGTACCATCTATCTAGCTGGACAGTTGGTACTGGTTTGAGCTCATGCTCTAACTAGACTGATGTCTAGACAGATGGTACTGGTTTGAGCTCATGCTCTAACTAGACTGATGTCTAGACAGATGGTACTGGTTTGAGCTCATGCTCTAACTAGACTGATGTCTAGACAGATGGTACTGGTTCGAGCTCATGCTCTGACTAGACTGATGTCTAGACAGATGGTACTGGTTCGAGCTCATGTTCAAGCTAGGCAGATTGTACTGGTTTGAGCTCATGCTCTAACTAGACTGATGTCTAGACAGATGGAACTGGTCTGAACTCATGCTCTAACTAGACTGATGTCTAGACAGATGGTACTGGTTTGAACTCATGCTCTAACTAGACTGATGTCTAGACAGATGGTACTGGTTTGAGCTCATGCTCTGACTAGACTGATGTCTAGACAAATGGTACTGGTTTGAACTCATGCTCTAACTAGACTGATGTCTAGACAGATGGTACTGGTTTGAGCTCATGCTCTGACTAGACTTATGTCTAGACAAATGGTACTGGTTTGAACTCATGCTCTGACTAGACTGATGTCTAGACAGATGGTACTGTCTGAACTCATGCTCTACCTAGACTGATGTCTAGACAGATGGAACTGGTCTGAACTCATGCTCTAACTAGACTGATGTCTAGACAGATGGTACTGGTTTGAGCTCATGCTCTAACTAGACTGATGTCTAGACAGATGGTACTGGTTTGAGCTCATGCTCTAACTAGACTGATGTCTAGACAGATGGTACTGGTTTGAGCTCATGCTCTAACTAGACTGATGTCTAGACAGATGGTACTGGTTTGAGCTCATGCTCTGACTAGACTGATGTCTAGACAGATGGTACTGCTCTGAACTCATGCTCTGACTAGACTAATGTCTAGACAGATGGTACTGGTTTGAACTCATGCTCTAACTAGACTGATGTCTAGACAAATGGTACTGGTGTGAACTCATGCTCTAACTAGACTGATGTCTAGACAGATGGAACTGGTCTGAACTCATGCTCTAACTAGACTGATGTCTAGACAGATGGAACTGGTTTGAGCTCATGCTCTAACTAGACTGATGTCTAGACAGATGGAACTGGTTTGAGCTCATGCTCTGACTAGACTGATGTCTAGACAGATGGAACTGGTCTGAACTCATGCTCTAACTAGACTGATGTCTAGACAGATGGTACTGGTTTGAACTCATGCTCTGACTAGACTGATGTCTAGACAGATGGTACTGGTTTGAACTCATGCTCTAACTAGACTGATGTCTAGACAGATGGAACTGGTTTGAACTCATTTTCTAAATAGACTGATGTCTAGACAGATGGTACTGGTTCGAGATCATGCTCTAACTAGACTGATGTCTAGACAGATAGAACTGGTTCGAGCTCATGTTCAAGCTAGACAGATGGTACTGGTTTGAACTCATGCTCTGACTAGACTGATGTCTAGACAGATGGTACTGGTTCGAGCTCATGCTCTAACTAGACTGATGTCTAGACAGATGGTACTGGTTTGAGCTCATGCTCTAACTAGACTGATGTCTAGACAGATGGTACTGGTTTGAACTCATGTTTTAACTAGACTGATGTCTAGACAGATTGTACTGGTTTGAACTCATGTTCTAACTAGACTGATGTCTAGACAGATGGTACTGGTTTGAACTCATGCTCTGACTAGACTGATGTCTAGACAGATGGTACTGTCTGAACTCATGCTCTACCTAGACTGATGTCTAGAGAAATGTTTATCATACGCTCTGCGCAACATGGGCTCCACCACGGTTTTTCTCGAATTTGAGCTTGTGATGCATCAGCATTTACAGTTAATTTTTTGTTGTGCATCCAAACAATCTTTTTAGGTTTAAACATATATTTTTGTTGCAGTATTTTATTTACAGAAAAAAGAATCAATCTACTTTAGTATTACATTCTAGACCACAGTTGTTTTTTCTTCAGTTTTCTAAGTTCCTGTTTTTTTAAATGCTTTTGTTTTTGTTTTGTTTCCTTCATTTATTAGTGCTTTGTTATTTTTGGTTTTGGTTTGTTTGTTTATTGTTTTTTTTTTTATATTGTATTTAGATTTTTTTTTTTTGGCTACTCAAAAGAATCAAAACAGTTCCAACCTCCAACCTTGACTGATGACGTCGTGAAAAGCTCCTCAGATGACTCCTCCCGTGTCACACAACACCTTGTCCTCGACTTATGATGGCCGAGGGTTTTCTTTCTGGGTCCATTTTCGGTTTACTGTCGCCATTTTTTAAAACAATAATTATTGTGATTGAGTGTGTGTTATTGTGTATTAGTGTGATCCATTTTCCCCATCCCCCTCGGCTAGAATTAGTGAGGGCTGGCACAAGGCTAACCACTGAACACTGGTCGATGGCCTTCTCGAGAGCTCTGAATGCCACGCCTGTTGCATAACCCAGAGATTTTCAAGCTTTGGGTCTAGTTTTCTGGGCTGTACAGCGCGGGATGGTAGAACTTCGATAAGCTTCGTCTCGGCCGCGTAACTGCCATTGTAATGTCTGGGCAGAGCATGTCTGCTTGCCCCCCTTCCCCTCCCACACACACAAAAACTCCCCCCCCCCCCCTTGCTCCAACCTATTAATCCACCATACCCTTTACTGGTCAGTGGCCTCCGTTTGGCGTTTACAATAAAGAGCTAAAAGAGATAAACAAAGGGAACAAATCAACTTATTGAAATAAGAATGCTAGTGTATTATTTATCCACATAGAAAGACATGAGTCCCATGGTTTTATGACGTTTGTAACCAAGGTCTATTCAGCGTAATATTCCTTGACGCTTAATTTTAGTAACCAAGGTCTTTTCTTCTTAATGTTTGTTGACTTTCAATTTAGGTAACCAAGGTCTATTCATCACAATGTTATTTGACTTGTGATCCTAGTAACTAGATCTATTCATCACAATGTTATTTGACTTGTGATCCTAGTAACTAAGATCTATTCATAACAATGTTATTTGACTTGTGGTCCTAGTAACTAAGATCTATTCATAACAATGTTATTTGACTTGTGATCCTAGTAACTAAGATCTATTCATCACAATGTTATTTGACTTGTGATCCTAGTAACTAAGATCTATTCATAACAATGTTATTTGACTTGTGGTCCTAGTAACTAAGATCTATTCATAACAATGTTATTTGACTTGTGGTACTAGTAACCAAGGTCTATTCATAACAATGTTATTTGACTTGTTATCTTAGTAACTAAGATCTATTCATCACAATATTATTTGACCTGTGGTCCTAGTAACTAAGATCTATTCATCACAACGTTGCCTGGCTACTCGGAGGCTGCTCTATGGAATCCATGTTGTATAATCTGGTTAAACTTTTTAGACATTCTTCGTGGTGATACTATTTCTCACGGTATCTCAAGTAACATTTCAGACAGAAAGAGACAGACAAAGTGTGCGGGGGTGTGTCTGTGTGCGAGAGAGAGAGAGAGAGAGAGAGAGAGAGAGAGAGAGAGAGAGAGAGAGAGAGAGAGAGAGAGAGAGAGAGAGAGAGAGAGAGAGAGAGAGAGAGAGCCTGTCTTAATATTTCAACGGTAATGTCTGTCTGTCTGTCTGTCTGTCTGTCTCTGTCTCTCTCTCTCTCTCTCTCTCTCTCTCTCTCTCTCTCCCTTTCTCTCGCTCTATCTATCTATCTATCTATCTATCTATCTATCTATCTATCTATCTCTCTATCTCTCTAACTATCTTTCTCTTTATCTATTTCAATTTTTACCTCTCTTGTTTTTTTATGTCGAATAAATCTTTGTTTTTACAACTTGTCACCTCTTTTTCAATGTGTGTGTGTGTGTGTGTATCTGTTTTCAAAACTCCAGCTGCGCTCTTTCTTTCAATGGATACAGCCTTGATATGATAAATCTGATTTTCTGACACACACATCACTTATGAAATGCACTATCCCTTTTCTCTCATTCATGGCATACATTGATTCTGTAGTGAACAGCACTCCATTATTTTACACATCATTTTCATGCCAAGATTAGATCTCTAAAATAATGCCAAAACTCTTTTCCCTTTTTTTTTTTTTGGCGGCACACATTGATCCATAACTGGCCGGCAGTTAATTTACTTATCATCATTTTCACGTAACTCTTGATGCCAAAACGTTTTATTAAAAATTCTCTCTGGTTGGCCTGGTTTTGTTGGTCATTCCTGACTCCGAGTCTCTGTCCTCCAGCCTCTCTTCTGTCTTCCTATTTCTCTGTCTATCCGTCTATCTGAATGTCTGCTTGACTTCTTGTTTATCTGTCTGTGCCTCTATTTGTCTTTCTATCTGCATCTCTGTCTTTTTTTCTTTTTGTTTATCTGTCTCTCTCTAACTTTCTCTGTCTTCTTCTCCTGCCCCCCCCCTCTCACACACACACACCCTTATCTCTCTGTCTGTCTGTCTGTCTGTCTGTCTGTCTGTCTGTCTGTCTGTCTGTCTGTCTGTCTGTCTCTCTCTCTCTCTCTCTGGTCATGAACTTTTTATTGTTTCCTCTGTAGATAATAACTTTCACAAACGTTCTTTCATGATGTTGTCCTTGTTACTCCTTTCCTGATACATTCAAATTATTAAAATAATCAAAACAAAGTGTATTTTTAGTGATGCTCGTATTCTAATTACCTAATATCTTCTCGTAGCTTGAGAAAGCAAGTACAGTACATGTATAATTATAGTGCTAAAGTACAGCTCTTCAAACAGAACATTTAGTTTTGATCACAAGAAGCAATAAAGACCCATGGATAACAAAAACAAAATGTGGGAATGATGTAACCAAAAGAGAACGCCTGTAAACGTTAACGAAACGAATAAAGGCAAGGTAAAGAAAGAATAAATAAATTGTGAGCGACAATTCTGCCCCCCCCCCTTTTTTTTTTTTAAAATTTCCTTTGCTTCAGTAGAGCATTACGACGGGGAATAACGTGTAAATAACAAAAGATTGGTTTGAAAAATCTGCTTTTGATCTCCCTTGTTCGTTAACTTTCGTTAAATTTCGCATCTTTAGAGCTGAGGTCTTCAAAACATACTGTAGTTTAAAACAATTTTGGATTCCCGAAATGAACTTTTTTGTCAAAGACAATTTCGTTCAAACAGGGATTTAAAAAAATATTTTTAAACATTTTTTTTTAAACAAGGGAGCAGTGACATAGATTATATATATTTTATTCCCTCACGAATGGCGCGTGTTGTTATTGTTGTTGTTGTTTTTGTTTTTAGTTTTTAGTTGTTTTTTTTTTATTATTGAAAATATTTGAATTTTCACAATCACCTTACTATAGATGAAAGACCCACATATTCTACATAAGAAACCGTGCAATTTGTATCATAGTAGTCATAAGAGAATATACATCAATTTGTTAAAATCATTAAAAAAAAAAAAAAAATTTCTAAGCTTTTATCATTGATTTATTCTAGATAAAGTATAACTATTCCCAGCTCTTCGTTTCGCCATGACAAAAAAATGTCGCGAGTCAGGACAATAAATGATGAAAACTCCACAAATATTTATTAGAAATAGCATTGACCGAAGGCAATGAATTAAGAACATCTTTCCCCTTCTGTTTCCGTATCTCTATTTATGTTATCATTTATAAAACATATAGAAAAGTATGTTTATCAAAGCGTCTGCGAAGTTAAAGGGAAAAAAATTGTGGGAATTGGGTGAAGGAATAATTATGATACGTGCAAGACTAAAGCTGCAGAGAAAGTCTTGCACGTCTCATAATTATTGCTTCACCCAATTCCCTCAATTGATTATTATTATTATTATTATTATTATTATTATTATTATTATTATTATTATTATTATTATTATTATTATTATTATTATTATTATTATTATTATTATTATTATTATTATTATTATTATTATTATTATTATTATTATTATTATTATTATTATTATTATTATTATCATTATTATTACGACAAAAACAATACAAAATTATATTTCATAATGGAAACAGTTTTAATATATAGATATATAAATACAGAACACTGAGGAGCCAGTGCAACCGCAATCTAAATAATAATAATAATAATAATAATAATAATAATAATAATAATAATAATAATAATAATAATAATAATAATAATAATAATAATAATAATAATGATGATGATATTGTATATATATATATATATATATATATATATATATATATATATATATATATATATATATCGGGCTTTAGATCTATGTTGCTATTCTACACAACTGATCTCATAAAGATTGATAGGTGCACTTGATTCAGAACCTTACTGCCAACTCCATCTGCATCTGCACGAAATTGTAGAGGCCTATGTATTTCACCATGCACACATAAGAAAGGTTAAGAAATCTAGACCTCTACTGCATATTAAACGCGTACAGCTTGTCTAGAATCTAGAGCAGTGGCTATGGGCTTAATAAAAAAAAAATTAAGATGACTAAAACAAGTTTGGAAACGGCAGGCTGGAGCCAGTGAAGGATTTTCATTGAGCCCCTAGGCCCTCCTCAAGAGATTCTGCTCCTACTGTTCTAGATCTACAGTAATTCGAAAATGAATTCCAAGATGATTGCCTACTCCTGGACATGTCAACACCCTGCCGGTGTCTCAACCCTCGTGTGTCGTGTCTCGTGTCTCGTGCTGGACTGTTCAGGATAATTCAGATCCAGACGAGTCAAGTAATATTTAATATAGTCTCCCTCTTGTAAAAGCCCAGCCCAAGCCGACTCCCACACTCCTACCACATTCAACAACAAAAGTTAATGCCAGGAAAAATGCGCCGGGCTGCCGTTTCTCCCCAAAAATATGGACGCAAGCAACGCTCCGGCTCTTGCCATTTTTCACCCATACAGTTTTATGAATAACCAATGCCTGTTTTCATATCCTCCTCCTCTCCCCCTTCTCCTCTCTTTTCGAAATCACAATAGCAGAAGTAAACATCTCCCGCATCCTCCTCCTTTCCCACAATTCTGCTGTTATCCTTAGTCAGTTTTTTAAAGACTGTTTCTCCCTCCCGATCCATCCTTTCCCTTCTCTCTCTCTCTCTCTCTGTGTCTCTCTCTCTTTGTCTCTCTGTCTCTCTTTCTCTCTCTCTGTCTCTCTTTCCCTCTACCTCTCTCTTGCTCTCTCTGTATTTCCCTCTACCTCTCTCTCTCTTTCTCCTCCTACCCCCCCTCTCTCTCTCTCTCTCTCTCTCTCTCTCTCTCTCTCTCTCTCTCTGTCTCTCTCATTCCTTTGCAATTTCTTTCTTCCAGTGCTCAATATGTTTCCAAACATCTGATTTCTCGAACCCTTTCAATTTTTTTTTTATAATTAAAAAAAAAAAAAAATTCTGAATTTACCGTAGCACTTGTAATATGAGATGATTTTTTTTTTAATGCCAGGTGAAGTTTTGAACTCCAAAGATTATTTGGCCTCCTTGAAATCATTACCTGGCAAGCTAGACGTGTCAGACTCTAAGAAGAGAGAAAACCTGTTGAATCGAAAGTTCGATGAAAACCCGAATCCATCCAAAGCTGAGATGGAAACCATGGCAACCATGTTTGGTATGGAGCCCGCCACTGTGAGGCTGTGGTACAGAAAGCGGAGGGCGCAAGGCAAAAGGAAGGGAAATAACAACGATATTGCCAGCGATGACGGCAGAACTAACACAGTTATTGCCCCTACTGGCGGTTATCCGCTGCCCATTATCAACAAGGGTAAAGTGAAATCTAGTATGACTCTTAGCACAGGGCAGAGTCAAAGAAAATTAAAAAAAAAAATTACATACATACATACATACACGTACACACACACATAACTATCTATGTAATTATGTATGTATATATTATGTGTGTGTGTGTATGTTTGTAACTGTAAGTATATTATGTGTGCATATCAATATCGTTTGAAAATCAATTCGAACAAATTATTAGAGTGCTGAACTGTGGGAGCTTTTCATAAGCTGTAGACGACCTTGCCTGCACAAATACAGACATGATTTAATTAAATATACAAAAGAGAAACTAGGAAAGCAAAACAGCGAAAATTAGACCAAAAAATTTAAAAAAAAAATGACGGAAAAGAAAAAAGAAAGAAAGAAAAAAACGGAGGAGGAAAGAAATTTCAGATCCCAATCATATTTTGAAAGACCAGTTGTGTTTGTTCTATGTTCTGTTTTTGCTTTCACCGGACCTGGCTTAAGTAAAACTGGCCAGACCAGCGAAACACAGGTAAGGTCAGTGCCTCGAGGGGTCAAGGTCGAATCCCCTAGCTGCCGCGCTACAATTGGCAGCTACTAGTGATAATGCTTCAAACGCGTGGCAAACACAATTATCCATAAGTTACAACGATTTTAATAATCCCTTGAAATATTCTAAACAATAAAGGACTCTACCCTTCCTTTTGTTTTACAGCATTCCAAGTCCTGATCCTAATACAAATTGGTCTGGCTTGTGAATCATGAGATTTAATCATTGAAGATTTCCAATGTAAATTCAAATAGTTTATTTTTTTTTATATTTTTCAAATAGAAACAGTAATCATTTCTGGATTCTGCTCTACCGTAAAGAACACTTTTGTTTCACTCATGCGTTATTTTTGAAAATCATCGTAAGAGAAAACCTAACTTTGATTAACTTTTTTGCAAGTTTCATATCACAATTGTCCACAACAAAGCGACAATTATTTCTCGTTGTCCTTATTCTCACTGTAAACCCGGCTCTAGCTAGCCAGATGATATCCCAGCTTACTTCCGGTGCAGCAATTATTACATTTTTTAAAATCTTAACTCCATGACGTAAAAATCAAACATATTTTGTGTGTTAGCCTGGCAGATAGTAGTATCTAGTTTTTATGCCTATTTTGTTCTACTCTCTGATTCTTTTCACCAGCACGTTTAGTGGACGCTGCCCCGGAGACCGCATCAACTGCCAATCAAATCAGTAACTCCACCCACGAACTCGAAAGCCCCACCCCTTATCCGTCAGCATGGGAAGAACTATGCTCAGACGAATTTGTTCCACCAAACATCGACTTTCGACCTGACCAGATAAAAAATGGCGAGATTGTTCTGTTTCCCGGGGGAGATGGACGTAAAGGTCAAGGATACCCCAAAGGCAACGAGGACTGTAGAAATCAAAGCGAGAATCGGTACAAAACTCCAAACCAGCGCCATGTCTACCAGAAGCATCATTTAGTCTCCAGTGTCGGCGGCGACAATAGCTGTTACATACCACCACAGGGTGGATTCGACTGCCTGAAGTCACCCAGAGATAAACCCGTTCTTCTCCCAGAATATCTTCGTCACCAGCACAATCAACAAACTTCGCTGCAACATCGAAACTATGACGTCACCGCCACTCACCAAACAAACAGACTACTTCCGGTATCCTCATATCCTGCTGCGACATGTTCATCTTTGGTAGCCAGCACATCTTCAGCAAGCTCTCCGCTGAGTGGCAATGAAATATCAGATAGCAACAATACCACCAGCAACATCAACAGTAACAACAGCAACTTTGCTGACGTTAACATGTCGGGAGCGCTTGCTCCACAGCGTCATCTTCATCAGGAACACCGAGAAGGGCACCAACACCATCAACGCCAGCAACAGTATATGTCACTGTTTCCTCTAACACAGGCTAAGACAGCTGTCACTGCCCAACCGTGACGTCACCACAGCTTTATGTACAAAGGACCGAAGTGAATAAGTTTAAGTGAGAGTAGCGGTTCTTTTCTAGCTCACTTTCTCTCTTTCCACGAGTTAACTTGTAAATGTATACCAGTAACAAGTCTGATATTCCTTTCACTTTTCTGTTTCTACGAGTTTACAAGTAAATGTATACCTGTAACAATTCTTTGATATTCCTCTTACTTTTCTGTTTCTACGAGTTTACAAGTAAATGTATTCCTATAACAAGTCTCTGATATTCCTTTCACTTTTCTGTTTCCACGAGTTTACAAGTAAATGTTTTCCTGTAAAACATCCCTAATAATCCTTTCACTACTCTGTTTCCACGAGTTTACAAGTATACCGGTAACAAGTCACGGATACTCTTCTCACTTTTCTCTTTCTATCCAAGTGGAAAAAGGCGCAATTGCCCTTGGAAAGAACAACCCGTTAAAAACAGGTTAGTTGAAACCTTTCGTTTATGGTGACTTTGTCTCTGTCTCTCCCTCTGTCTCTCTCTCTGTCTGTCTGTCTGTCTGTCTGTGTGTCTGTCTGTCTGTCTGTCTGTCTGTCTCTCTCTCTGCCTCTTTCTATCTGTCTCTCTGTCTCTGTGTGTGTCTCTCTCTGTCTCTGTCTCTCTCTCTGTCTGTCTGTCTGTCTGTCTGTCTGTCTCTCTCTCTGCCTCTTTCTATCTGTCTCTCTGTCTCTGTGTGTGTCTCTCTCTGTCGCTATCTGTCTCTGTCTCTTTCTATTTTCTGTCTGTCTGGCTCTCTCTGTGTCTCTCTGACTCTGTCTCTGTCTGTCTGTCTGCCTCTCTGTGTCTCTGTCTGTCTGCCTCTCTTTCTGTCTATCTGTCTGCCTCTCTTTCTGTCTGTCTGTCTGTCTGTCTGTCTGTCTCTCTCTCTCTCTCTCTCTCTCTCTCTGTCTCTCTCTCTCACATACACACACACATTACTGCACCCTATGAGGTGAGTTCTATCTCCCATACCGTCGCACTGTCTTGGGTACCGGGTAAGTTCTCCGTCACCAAGACAACCAATCCAAACTTTGGATGTCCTTCTGCAACACAGGAATAGGAAGGGCAGCCGCTGTTTCGCCGACAATATTACTATAAGTAACGATCTCTTGGGCAGCCTGATTGGATGCATTTCTTCCAAATTTAGAACAGCTGCCGGTTAAAACGTTGAAGTTATACGAAATATCTACACAGATATAATTATACACTTCTTAAAAGATAAAGACAGAATCAAAGGTGACGATAAAAAAAAACCAACATTGATATTACTACATTTTTTTAAACAACACGGTTAACACAATGCAAAAATAATATTTATAACACACTTTGAAATACAAACGTTTTATTCTGTCCCCGAATTGGTTATAGCATTGCAAACACAAGAAAAGTCATTTGAACAGATATAGACGTTACCTTAACGACAAACGCATAAATAACGGCATTAAAATACATGTAACTGATTAGTAAAATAAGGCCATTTGACTAAGACATTATATTTATAAACAAACGATACTAAATCAAGCTAAGAAATGGTTATGGTTTATATCATAAAAACTGTGATCAATTTTGATTTTGATTTTGATTTATTGTGACTTTCTCACCTCTCCCAACTTGTTCAAAACGTTTCCCGAATTAAAACAAACGGGGATGATCCCTGTGTCAAGCCGATGATGGTCTTGTTAGGTGGAAGTTGACCTCACCACCAGATGATACAAGCCGTGATCGAATCAGCAACCTCCTAGCCTTAGTGTTAGACAAGCGCTCTACTGACTCGGCTCTCTGGCCTCCCATTTCATTTTTAAGATTAAGAGCGATCAAGAAAAACACTGGAAAATGTTTGGGTTGCAGGTAAGACCTACTTGGAGTGGTAGAGAGAATTTTTCCGTGAATTTTACAGTTGTTTCGGAACCACTGTACACAGATGATGATGATGATGAGGATGATGATGATAATAATAATAATAATAATAATAATAATAATAATAATAATAATAATAATAATAATAATAATAATAATAATAATAATAATAATAATAATAATAATAATAATAATAATAATAATAATAATAATAATAATGATAATAATAATAATACATTGTATCCCCCATTTTTCGTTCACAAACTCCATGCAATTTTGAGTATCTAAAACAAAAGAACATGACATAATAAGTGTGATATCATTTGAATATATATGTGGAATAGAGAGCCTGATAATTATGAGAACGAAACAGCCCAAAGCAAGACCTACATACATGGCATGTGGCACTTCAAATACTTGTTGCAGTGTCTTGGATTTGATTCTGTTAATTTTTCTGACTATGACCTACTTTTACGAATCTCATGGACTGGAAAGAAATTAGACAAAACAGTGTTACGAGAAGCCGACACAACAAGATCACTCATATATATAGAATACGTAAACGCCAGGCAAGTTTTTCTTGGCCAAGAGACGAGAAGAGAGAAACTAGAACATCTTGTAACAACTGGAATGATCGAAACAAAGACTTTGGATGGAATAACAAAGTCGCTCACAAGGCAGAAAGAGTGACAGAAGCACCGACAATCACGTGGCATAGAGATGCGTGGAAAGTCATGATTACCTACGCTGAAGAACATGGCACGTAATTGGTTGATTGATGACCTATTTCGGTAAAGCTAGCTCATGGCGACGTGTTCAAAGACAAAGCACGAGACTAGATCTAGATTTCTATAACTATGTTGTCGAAGAACGTGGCACGTAATTGGTTGATTGATGACCTATTTCAAGATAGTATACAAGCCAATGAAGAATTCAACCTTCAAGAACCAAAACCCCTGGAGTCTTATATTGTGATCATTTTCATGAAAATCGTAAAAAGATCTAAATTTGACAGGATCGATAATTTGCTCCCATTTTTGACACTCAAAAGGTAAATTGTGACACTAAAGGGGTGATCTGAGGCACTCAGGAGATAATTTGTGGCACTCAAAAGGTAATGTCAATTTTCAAAAGCACAAAGAGTACCGTCCCCTTGCCATGAACAGAACGATAGATGGATTGGGATCTCTGCTATTGGTTTCTTTTTTCTTGAAATGTGACTTTTCAGTTTCCATTTGGCAAGTCCTATCACTCGCTTGTTAGAAAGCCGTCCGCTCCTAAAAAACATTTTTTGTTGGAAACTTGGGGCGCCTATAAATCATAGTAAAACTATTAGATCATGTCACAGTTTCTTTCCTCTGAGAGATGGTATTCTATTAATTTTTACAAGCAGAATCTCATTATAAGTAATATTTAATTCTAAGTCGTGCAAATGCTGAGCTACTAAGCGCCAGCACAGTATTATAAGTACATGTATCCGCGGATACAGGAGTAAAACTAAAAGAAAAACAAGAAGCTACTTTCCAATATACAATCATCTAACTTGAACATAGTTGAGCAATAGAACAACAACAATAGAAGAATGGTTCACACTTCAAAGGTTTTTTTACTCAATGGCTGCATTGGATCTATGTACACAATTTCGTTTTTATTTACATGTCCGTAAAACAATGCGCAGTAGAAATATTTCACGAATGTATAAACAAATCAGTAAAACATGAGCAACAACAACAGCAGCAGCAGCAGCAGCAGCAATAACCGAACCAAGTTAAGAATGCCAAAAATTTACAGTTTAAGCGGTAAAATGCCGTCGGTGTATTTATCATACCGATGGCTCCGGAAAACGAAACAAAAAAATACAACTCTTAAATAAATACAGTTCACCAAAACATTAATAAAATTTAATGTAAAGGAATGTTAGTATTTCAATTTAAGCCTGTCTTGCAAGGAAAGCCACAACCATAGTTTAATTTGGTTTAATGTTATACACTTCTTTCAAGGTAAATTAGAGAACAGTGCCACAAAACTGCTCAAAATAGCCGTAATCTAATTTGAGACAGTCTAATCAAATATGCATTTGAAATAACATTCGCCTTCTTAAATAAATTAGAATACAGGGCAGCAGAAAGTTTCCAAAATGGCAGATGAAAGATGGTAGTTTGACGTAGTCTAAATCAATGTTTATTTGTAATAATAAAAAGAGCAGCATAAAAATGTTCCGCCTTCATTCATCTGAGATTTGTCAGATACAAAACATCCTGCGTGTAAAAGAAAACTAAGAGCAAACCAAAAGCATTACTTTGCAAGACCCACAACTTTCCCTTATTCCTTCACCCTCCTCTCATTCCTTCACTTCCTCACTTATTCTTTCACTCCTCACTCATTCCTTCACTTCCTCACTTATTCTTTCACTCCTCACTCATTCCTTCACTTCCTCACTTATTCCTTCACTTCTTCACTTATTCCTTCACTTCCTCACTTATTCCTTCACTTCTTCACTTATTCCTTCACTTCCTCACTTATTCCTTCACTTCTTCACTTATTCCTTCACTTCTTCACTTATTCCTTCACTTCTTCACTTATTCCTTCACTTCCTCACTTATTCCTTCACTTCTTCACTTATTCCTTCACTTCCTCACTTATTCCTTCACTTCTTCACTTATTCCTTCACTTCTTCACTTATTCCTTCACTTCTTCACTTATTCCTTCACTTCCTCACTTATTCCTTCACTTCTTCACTTATTCCTTCACTTCCTCACTTATTCCTTCACTCATTACTTCACTTCCTCACCCATTACTTCATTTCCTCACTTATTCCTTCACCTTCACTTATTCCTTCACTTCTTCATTTATTCCTTCACTTCCTCACTTATTCCTTCCCTCCTCAGTCATTCCTTCACTTCCTCATTTATTTTTTCACCCCTCACTCATTCCTTCACTTCTTCACTTATTTATTCACCCCTCACTCATTCCTTCACTTCCTCACTTATTTATTCACCCCTCACTCATTCCTTCACTTCCTCACTTATTTATTCACCCCTCACTCATTCCTTCACTTCCTCACTTATTTATTCACCCCTCACATATTCCTTCACTTCCTCATCTATTCTTTTACTCCCTCATACATTCCTTCACTTCCTCACTTATTTATTCACCCCTCACTCATTCCTTCACTTCCTCACTTATTTATTCACCCCTTACTCATTCCTCCGCTTCCTCATTTATTCTTTCACTCCCTCACTCATTCCTTCACTTCCTCACTTATTCTTTCACTCCCTCATACATTCCTCCACTTCCTCACTTATTGCTTTACCCTTCACTCGGAATATTTTAACCATGGCTAGAGAACATACAAAACAATTTTTTTTAAAAGTGATGTACAGGCAACTTGAATGTACTTGCTCTAATTCACCGGACAAAGTGCAGCAGTGTATGTTAAAAAATTCAAAGCTTAGAGTGATCTGTAAAAAATTTCAACATCATCATCATGTCTTTGCTGTTTTGCTAAATACAATTGTTTTTTTTTTTTTTCAATGAAAGGAAAAATAAAATTAAGAGATATCATTTATCCATCCTTGAATGATATCAAACCTTCATGAATAGAGAAATAATATTAAACTTTATTTTATGTGGGTAATCACTTCCACTGTTTTGAGTTCTCCGAGCATATTACTCAGTCAATCCTGGTTTTAGAAATCATGTTAGTGTGAAAATCTGAAAAATAAATTTTTCTTGTTAAGACCGTTAGTGGAAGCATTCCATCGTCTTCTTTGTGCTAAGAGTTATGATGTAAATTGTGGAGACAATAGTAGTGATTTGATAGCTGCTGCAGAGACAAACTGTAAATTCAAACTTTCAACAGGATGGAAGAAACAAATATAAGAGAAAGAGAGAGAGAGAGAGAGAGAGAGAGAGAGAGAGAGAGAGAGAGAGAGAGAGAGAGAGACAGACAGACAGACAGACAGACAGACAGACAGACAGACAGACAGACAGACAGACAGACAGAGACAGAAAGACAGAGAGAGAAGGGAGAGGAGAGAAAAAGAGAGGGATATATATATATATATATAAAGAGAGAAAGAGAGATCTTTCTGATCCTAACAGATCTGTAGATCTACCGGTTAGTAACGATTTCACCTGAAACGAGCCCACATGTAAACCGTGCAGAGAAGAGATGTGAGGACCAACACCAGGCAGACCGAGCCAGAGCCAGCGAGCTCTAGCTTCCAGGAAAGTTTCTCGTTTTCCACAGAAACCGCAACAAGCGGTAAAGCGAGCTCATGGCGACGTGTTCAAAGACAAAGCACGAGACTAGATCTAGATTTCTATAACTATGTTGCCGAAGCTAGCCTGCCCTGATCTCGGAGAAATAGTTGAACAGAATCTGAGCCTTGAGGTCGTTGAGACCCTTCCCGTAGTGCGTTCCGTCGTAACTCATGAGCGAATCCTTGGTGAGATTGAAGCCATCCAACACAGCGATTCCTCTCGACTTGAGGAATGGTGTGACCACAGAATTGAACCTGGAGAGAGAAAAAGATTCTAGTTAATAAAATATATAGTTGTCCCGTTATTCAACTGGTGTGACCACAGAATTGAACCTGGAGAGAGAAAAAGATTCTAGTTAATAAAATATATAGTTGTCCCGTTATTCAACTGGTGTGACCACAGAATTGAACCTGGAGAGAGAAAAAGATTCTAGTTAATAAAATATATAGTTGTCCCGTTATTCAACTGGTGTGACCACAGAATTGAACCTGGAGAGAGAAAAAGATTCTAGTTAATAAAATATATAGTTGTCCCGTTATTCAACTGGTGTGACCACAGAACTGAACCTGGAGAGAGAAAAAGATTCTAGTTAATAAAATATATAGTTGTCCCGTTATTCAACTGGTGTGACCACAGGACTGAACCTGGAGAGAGAAAAAGATTCTAGTTAATAAAATATATAGTTGTCTCGTTATTCAACTGGTGTGACCACAGGACTGAACCTGGAGAGAGAAAAAGATTCTAGTTAATAAAATATATAGTTGTCCCGTTATTCAGCTGGTGTGACCACAGGATTGAACCTGGAGAGAGAAAAAGATTCTAGTTAATAAAATATATAGTTGACCCGTTATTCAGCTGCTGTGACCACAGAACTGAACTTGGAGAGAGAAAAAGATTCTAGTTAATAAAATATATAGTTGTCCCGTTATTCAACTGGTGTGACCACAGAATTGAACCTGGAGAGAGAAAAAGATTCTAGTTAATAAAATATATAGTTGTCCCGTTATTCAACTGGTGTGACCACAGAATTGAACCTGGAGAGAGAAAAAGATTCTAGTTAATAAAATATATAGTTGTCCCGTTATTCAGCTGGTGTGACCACAGAACTGAACTTGGAGAGAGAAAAAGATTCTAGTTAATAAAATATATAGTTGTCCCGTTATTCAACTGGTGTGACCACAGAACTGAACTTGGAGAGAGAAAAAGATTCTAGTTAATAAAATATATAGTTGTCCCGTTATTCAACTGGTGTGACCACAGAATTGAACCTGGAGAGAGAAAAAGATTCTAGTTAATAAAATATATAGTTGTCCCGTTATTCAACTGGTGTGACCACAGGACTGAATCTTGAGAGAGAAAAAGATTCTAGTTAATAAAATATATAGTTGTCCTGTTATTCAACTGGGCAGGGTGATTCCTCTATTTTGAGTAATGGTGGGACCACAGAATTGAACCTTAAAAATAGGAGATTGAAAACAATCTTTTCTAATTATAGTTGGCCTGATATTCTAACTGAGCCTCTTGTTAAGATTAAAATAAAAAAGTCCGAGTTAAGTTACAAGATAAAGAAATTACGAACAAACCAAAGTGGAATAAGGGGTCCATCTTTGTTTTTAGCTCGAGTGAACATACAAGTTATACAGACATTAATTTATCGAGACATTAATGGCTTTTATATCCGTATGATCGGCATGTGGCGGTAATACTGTGCGAAAATTCAATCAATGTAGACAAACTATAACAACATGTAACTCACTTGGCGACACTCTCCGGCTGTTGCTGTTTTACTAATGGCGTCTTGAGCAGGCCTGGAGATTGAGGCGCTACCCAGATCATCTGGGGCCAGGGCGGTTTCTTTTCCAGGACTGACAGAACCGGCTTCAGGATCTGAGGAGCACAAACAAAAAACTTTACAATAAGACTTCATGATCTGTGAGGGACACATACAACTTTACAAACTGCAGGATGCGTGTGGCACACACATACAACTTTAGAAGCGGACTGCAGGATGTGTGTGGCACAGACATACAACTTTACAAGCGGACAGCAGGATCTGTGTAACACACACATACAACTTTAGAAGCGGACTGCAGGATCTGTGTAACACACACATACAACTTTACAAGCGGACAGCAGGATCTGTGTAACACACACATACAACTTTACAAGCGGACAGCAGGATCTGTGTAACACACACATACAACTTTACAAGCGGACAGCAGGATCTGTGTAACACACACATACAACTTTACAAGCGGACAGCAGGATCTGTGTAACACACACATACAACTTTAGAAGCGGACTGCAGGATCTGTGTAACACACACATACAACTTTACAAGCGGACTGCAGGATCTGTGTAACACACACATACAACTTTACAAGCGGACAGCAGGATCTGTGTAACACACACATACAACTTTACAAGCGGACTGCAGGATCTGTGTAACACACACATACAACTTTAGAAGCGGACTGCAGGATGTGTGTGGCACAGACATATAACTTTACAAGCGGACTGCAGGATCTGTGTAACACACACATACAACTTTAGAAGCGGACTGCAGGATCTGTGTAACACACACATATAACTTTACAAGCGGACAGCAGGATCTGTGTAACACACACATACAACTTTACAAGCGGACTGCAGGATGTGTGTAACACACACACATACAACTTTACAAGCGGACAGCAGGATCTGTGTAACACACACATACAACTTTACAAGCGGACTGCAGGATCTGTGTAACACACACATACAACTTTACAAGCGGACAGCAGGATCTGTGTAACACACACATACAACTTTACAAGCGGACAGCAGGATCTGTGTAACACACACATACAACTTTACAAGCGGACAGCAGGATCTGTGTAACACACACATACAACTTTTCAAGCGGACAGCAGGATCTGTGTAACACACATACAACTTTACAAGCGGACAGCAGGATCTGTGTAATACACACATACAACTTTTGAAGCGGACAGCAGGATCTGTGTGGCACAGACATACAACTTTACAAGCGGACAGCAGGATCTGTGTGGCACAGACATATAACTTTACAAGCGGACTGCAGGATGTGTGTAACGCACACATACAACTTTAGAAGCGGACTGCAGGATCTGTGTAATACACACATACAACTTTACAAGCGGACTGCAGGATGTATGTGGCACAGACATACAACTTTACAAGCGGACAGCAGTATCTGTCTAACACACACATACAACTTTACAAGCGGACAGCAGGATCTGTGTAACACACACATACAACTGTAGAAGCGGACAGCAGGATCTGTGTGGCACAGACATACAACTTTACAAGCGGACAGCAGGATCTGTGTGGCACAGACATATAAATTTACAAGCGGACTGCAGGATCTGTGTAACACACACATACAACTTTACAAGCGGACTGCAGGATGTGTGTAACACACACACACAACTTTACAAGCGGACAGCAGGATCCGTGTAACACACACATACAACTTTACAAGCGGACAGCAGGATCTGTGTAACACACACATACAACTTTACAAGCAGACTGCAGGATGTGTGTAACACACACATACAACTTTACAAACAGACAGCAGGATCTGTGTAACACACACATACAACTTTAGAAGCGGACTGCAGGATGTGTGTGGCACAGACATATAACTTTACAAGCGGACTGCAGGATCTGTGTAACACACACATACAACTTTAGAAGCGGACTGCAGGATGTGTGTGGCACAGACATATAACTTTACAAGCGGACTGCAGGATCTGTGTAACACACACATACAACTTTAGAAGCGGACTGCAGGATGTGTGTGGCACAGACATATAACTTTACAGACAGCAGGATCTGTGTAACACACACATACAACTTTAGAAGCGGACTGCAGGATGTGTATGGCACAGACATATAACTTTACCAGCAGACTGCAGGATCTATGTAGCACAAACATACATTTTTCAAGCGGAGTACAACTTTACAAGAGGACTAGAAGATCTGTGTAGCACATACATACAACTTTGCAAGTGTACTAGAATCTCTGTAGCACACACATACAACTTTACAAGCGGACTGCAGGATCTGTGTAACGCACACATCATATATTTTTGCATGCGGGCTGCTTACATTCTTCTACGACAACATTGTTCTGACTTCCTTCCTTCCTC
>JAWDGP010003742.1:327500-360000 GCA_033675545.1 Elysia crispata | reverse complement strand
GAGAGAAAAAAAACCGTGTCTATACGTTATACAGTAGAGAAAAAAAACTAACTAATCTTACTCTAATATTAAAAATACGTTTTTAAAAAAATGTAAGAAACATATGTATAATACTTGCTCCGTTTGTAAAATTCGTTTGAAGAAATAATACATCAATACCTTATTACTCCTTACCTCATCTTTGAAACATGAAAGTGGTTTATACAGCAACTCAGATTATTTTATTCGTTCCAAATCTGTTTTAAACTCCTTCTAAATGTGTATTGGAAGGCTATGATACTCTGCAGTAAGTGCGGAAAGAACAATTTAAAAACTTAGCTAACTTTACTGTCTTTACTGAAGATTCATAACAGGACCGGTACATACCTTTGCCATTCAATTGTGACATTGCGCAGGCTGATTTTAACTTTTCACACTTTTCCTTGCCTCACCAAACCAGCTCTACCTGCACGCCTGATGTATGGCTAATCAGACCTTGTAATTCGTGTTAACTCAAAAATTTTTTTTATCCTTTTTGTTGAACGATCACCGATTGTGCTAAAAATATTTCTGCTTTAGTCTAGTGATAACAAATGCTGATCAGTTAACTTATTTACGTTAAACAAAGCAAATAAAAAGACATAAAAAGAAAAAGAACTAATATGCATAAGAAAATATTTTCTTGTAATTGTATTAAAAGTGCAAGAAAAGATAAGAAGAGAAATACTTTTCTCAGAGTCATTAAAAAAATAGAAACCATACCTTTGGATATAGAAAAGAAATACTTTAGAAGGTAGAAAACTACCTCTCGATACAGATGACAAATATTTAAGAAAGTGAAAAAAAAATCAACTCTGGATATGAAAGAGAAATGCTTTAGAAAGATGTAAACTACCTCTACATGTAGAAGAGAAATGCTTTAGAAAGATGTAAACTACCTAGAAGAGAAATGCTTTAGAAAGATGTAAACTACCTAGAAGAGAAATGCTTTAGAAAGATGTAAACTAACTAAACATATAGAACAAAAATACTTAAGAGGGGGAGCGCCGATTCCCAGACAGGCTGTGAGACCAATTTTGGGTCACTATGGCTATTTTTAGGTTTTGGTATTCCCAGAGCATCTTATTATCCCTGAAAACGAAACTGTAATAATAAAAATGGGTTGAAATGGTGAAATTTTGCGAAAATGACGTTGAAAGCACCTAGGTATACCCTGATTTTACGTTTTTTTCCTCAAATGTATTGGTTTTATAAGTTTTTAGGAGACTGTTACCTTATGGTAATGTTGTATAACCCTGTAATGCCGCATACCATTGGAAAGCTTATTTCATTCTCTCCCTCAATGTTCTAATTTATTCTAACCAACGGCTAACACGTGATCATACGCTTTACCAAAAGGAAGTGTGTAAATCCAAGATTTGACACACTTCAGTCACTATTTACTTCATTAGTATGCAAAAGGGACAAAGGCCGTGACCTGCACACTAGGCTAAGCCACTGATTAGTCGAACGGAACGGAAGTTTTTCTCCAGTGGCCTCTGGTTGGCTGTTACTATGAAGCAACGGAATAAACAAGTAAGCATAGCCATGTGGTCGAACAAAGCACATTGCCTGGGAGAATGTTCTAATAAAATAATTTATGTGGAATCAGCTGTGATTGCATCATTGCGCGGGATTTTCGGTCAGTCTACTGACAGAGCCTGTGCTCATCAGAATCACTCTTTCACTGCAATGAAGTTGAACGGACGTGAATAGCTATCATCATTCTTTATCATCCTAAATTTTTAGTAGTTGCCTTTGCTTAGTGTTTTGGATCTTTTTCAAAGATTTTGAATAATGCCTAGATCTAGGTGCAAGAAGAATAATTCTGCACGTGCAAATAATTTAGTAAAAGCCAAATCACAGTTAGTAAAGGCTCAATATTCGGATGAACCTGGATCTAGTGCTACACCTGACCATGCCATTTCAAATGGTGCCAACACAAGTACTGAATCCTGTACCCAGATCTAGATCTCCACCTGGTTCTAACCATAGTCCAGTGGGATCTATTGACGAGGTAAGTTGATAATTTGATTTCCATGAATCTTAATCCTAATGTTAGATCTAGAATACAATGAATATGTGTAGCCATGATAAAGGAATATTATGTACTAGCTTTTGTGAAGGGCATAATCTAGATCTAGATCTGAACTAGCACTAGATCTGGATACTTGAAATTTTGTGGTCTTGATTATTTACAAAATACAGTTATAGATCTGGATCTATATGATTTTACTATCAGGCGTAATTTTATTTTATAAATGATTTTGTTTATATATAGGTCTAGTATAATAGTTTAGCAAGCTTGCCCTAAAAGAAAAAATAATTTCTGCACCATTTTTTATTGAGATTCATCACTGGATTGTGAGTTGTTAGTGCACAACTAAACCATAGTAGTTTAGCAATATTGTAACTTGTTGGGCATCACAGATGTACAAAATGAAAAGTCATAGAATGATAATGTACATAGATGCAGTCTAGTTAATTAAAAAAAAAATAATATTTCTTCTCAAACTTTTTTTTTTCAAAGCTACCTCAGCCTTCAACATCTGCTGTAAGGAAAAGTCCTAGATGTTCGCCTTCACCCATCGTCGAATATGTACGCTCTCGCACAGAACAAAAGTTTGAGCATGTGAAATGTGTATTTTCCTCAGTAGGCCTACCATTGACAGGTGTCCAGAGGATTATTGTTGATCTAGATCAGATACAATGCCTCACACAACAGATTAGATGCCCTTTATGCCATTTACTCTTCGACTGCCACAGGCAAATGTGAAATACGGACTTGTGATCGGCTTGTTTTTGTTCTGTCAAGATTGTCAGCAGCCTGTAACGGATACAGTCTTTACATCTAGTGAAGATTCATCTGCTACAAACAAATCTGGGGAAAAGCCTTTCATGGTAAATAAAGCAGCTACCCTAGCATCCCTTCTAGTGGGCATGGGGCCATATAAATTTAATTCGTTTTGTCAAAAACCTTGATATGCCAGGCCTCGCTCAAAAGTTTCAACAAGCATGCTTCTCACTTCTACAACAAAAATGAGGCTTTAGTAGATCATTTTAGCCACAGAGGAAGAATCAGCAGCCTACTCACCTGGAATGCACTGAAAAAACCTGGAGTATTATTTTTCACAGTTCAGATGTCATCAAGAAGGAGATAAGTGTTTTTTTGTTGTTCTTTCCTTTTCTCATTTCTGGTTCAATTTGTCTGGATAATGTTTTTTCTCTTATTTATATGATAAAACTACAATTGGCATTTGTTTGCAAGTGCATGAGTAACATTTTTGTAAAGCAAAAACAAGCATAAGTAAGAAAATAATGTTGAATTTCGGTTACCTAATTTTCAAACGCGTTTTTCTCAAAACTACATTTTTTGGTGGTTTTTTCGAAACTCCTCCTCTATTTTCTATCCGATTGTCTTGAAACTTTCACACAATCTTTCTTTTATCATCTGCTACAATTGCTATTGATTAGAATTCCCAAAATTTAGTAAGAATAAGAGTTATTTCCCTTTTTTGATATTTTGGCAAGGGGAGTAACTGGAACAAAAGAAAAACGGCTATAATTTTTTTTCTAAGATATTTATAAAAAATCTAATCAATACGAATTGTAGGGAAGATATGTATCTCACTTTTCGCAAAGTTAGAAAATAATTGACCCAAAGGCAAAAAAGTTTTAGCGATTTGAAAATTAGCAATATTATTCAAGATGGCCGCCGTTGCCATGACAACCATGTGATATTTAAAAAAAAAAAACTCTTGCTACCACTAATTTGAACATATGCAATCTAAAAATGACACTGTTAAAAAGGTCTGTTAGAAAATGTGGAAAATTGGTCCCAATTGGCGCTCCCCCCCTTAAGAAAGACATAAATTACCTCTACATTTAGAAGAGAAATGTTTTCGAAAGATGTAAATTACCTCTACATATAGAAGAGCAATGTTTTCGAAACATGTAAATTATCTCTACATATAGAACAGAAATGTTTTCGAAAGATGTAAATTACCTCTACATATAGAACAGAAATATTTTCGAAAGATGTAAATTACCTCTACATTTAGAAGAGAAATGTTTTCGAAAGATGTAAATTACCTCTACATATAGAAGAGCAATGTGTTCGAAAGATGTAAATTATCTCTACATATAGAAGAGAAATGTTTTCGAAAGATGTAAATTACCTCTACATATAGAACAGAAATGTTTTCGAAAGATGTAAATTACCTCTACATATAGAACAGAAATGTTTTCGAAAAATGTAAATTACCTCTACATTTAGAAGAGAAATGTTTTCGAAAGATGTAAATTACCTCTACATATAGAAGAGAAATATTTAAGAAAGATGTAAATTACCTCTACATATAGAAGAGAAATGTTTTCGAAAGATGTAAATTACCTCTACATATAGAAGAGAAATGTTTTCGAAAGATGTAAATTACCTCTACATATAGAAGAGCAATGTGTTCGAAAGATGTAAATTACCTCTACATATAGAAGAGGAATGTTTTCGAAAGATGTAAATTATCTCTACATATAGAAGAGAAATGTTTTCGAAAGATGTAAATTACCTCTACATATAGAAGAGAAATGTTTTCGAAAGATGTAAATTACCTCTACATATAGAAGAGAAATGTTTTCGAAAGATGTAAATTACCTCTACATATAGAAGAGAAATGTTTTCGAAAGATGTAAATTACCTCTACATATAGAAGAGAAATGTTTTCGAAATATGTATATTACCTCTACATATAGAAAAGAAATATTTAAGAAAGATGTAAATTACCTCTACATATAGAAGACAAATACTTAAAATAGTTAAGAACTACCTCTGAATATAAAGGAAAAATACTTTAGAAAGTTGAAAACTACCTTTGGCTATTTTCGCATCTGTGATGACCCCTTGTGGGTGACGTGACCTGAGTATTCCGACGAGGGAGATGAACACCTGGCGCATGAACGAGTCGCCAATCACGTGAATAGTGAAGTTCTTCAGTAGTGGACAAAGGTCGTCCTCGTCCCTGTACAGTTTCAGCTGGGGATAGATAGATAAGTCACACACTGGATACGATTTGCTGTTGTTGTTGTTGTTGTTGTTGTTGTTGTTGTTGTTGTTGTTGTTGTTGTTGTTGTTGTTGTTGTTGTTATTATTATTATCATCATCATCATCATCATCATCATCAATATTGTTATTATTATTATTATTATTATTATTATTATTATTATTATTATTATTATTATTATTATTATTATTATTATTATTATCATTATTATTATGATTATTATTATCATCATCATCATCATCATTATTATTATTATGATTATTATGATTATTATGATTATTATTATTATTATTATTATTATTATTATTATTATTATTATTATTATTATTATTATTATTATTATTATTATTATTATTATTATTATTATAACCTGGCAGTTTGTATTGCTCCCTGACTACCTGGATGTTTGTATTGCTCCCTGACTGCCTGGATGTTTGTATTGCTCCCTGACTGCCTGGATGTTTGTATTGCTCCCTGACTGCCTGGATGTTTGTATTGCTCCCTGACTGCCTGGATGTTTGTATTGCTCCCTGACTGCCTGGATGTTTGTATTGCTCCCTGACTGCCTGGATGTTTGTATTGCTCCCTGACTGCCTGGATGTTTGTATTGCTCTCTGTCTACCTGTCAGTTTGTATTTCTCCCTGACTGCCTGGATGTTTGTATTGCTCCCTGACTGCCTGGATGTTTGTATTGCTCCCTGACTGCCTGGATGTTTGTATTGCTCCCTGACTGCCTGGATGTTTGTATTGCTCTCTGCCTACCTGGATGTTTGTATTGCTCTCTGCCTACCTGGATGTTTGTATTGCTCTCTACCTACCTGGATGTTTGTATTGCTCTCTACCTACCTGGATGTTTGTAATAATTTCTGCCTACCAGCCAGTTTGTATTGCCCTCTGTCTACATGCCAGTTTGTATTGCTGTCTACCTACTGGGCAGTTTGTGCTGCTCTATTCCTACCTTGCAGTTCTTATCGTGAGGTACCCAGGTAGCGAGCTCCGCGTGAATCTGTTGTCTAAGGTCTTGGCATCCTTCACATCGACACTCTTTCTCTGTAAGGTTTACACACGTATGGTTGCTATAGCAACATGACTTCGGTCCCAGCGGATTGCACAGGGCTTTGTACCAGGACAACTCACTTCTACGGCCATGCTCAGCCATGTTCGTATTTCCTGAGGGGGGGGGGGAGAGTGAAAGAGGTTGTTCTTTTTAGAAAACAGAGTGAAGGTAAAATATGTTGTGTTTTCTAGAGGAAAGAGACTGTGAGAGGGATAAATGTTATCTCTCTTAGAGGAAGGAGAGTTTGAGAGTGATAGGTATTATCTTCCTAGAAGAAAGATAGGGTGGGAGTGATATGTGTTATCTTCCTAGAGACAAAGATAGGATGGAAGTGGAAGGTGTTATCTTCCTCAATAAAGATAGATGGATGTTATCGTTTCTAGATGAAAGATAGGGTGAGAGTAATTGGTGTTATCGCTTCTAGATGGAACATAGGGTGAGAGTAATAGGTGTTATCGTTTCTACATCAAACCTAGAGTGAGACTGATAGGTGTTATCTTCCTAAAGCAAAGATAGGGTGAGAGTGATATGTGTTATCGTTTTTGGATGAAGGATAGGGTGAGAGTGATATGTGTTATCTTCCTAAAGCAAAGATAGGGTGAGAGTGATATGTGTTATCGTTTTTGGATGAAGGATAGGGTGAGAGTGATATGTGTTATCGTTTCTTGATGAAAGATAGGGTGAAAGTGATAGGTGTTATCGTTTCTAGATGAAAGATAGGTAAAAGTGATAGGTGTTGTGGTTATCAGGAGCGAGAGACTGCAGGAGTTTGTCATTTCTGGAGAAAAGGGGATGTGAGGCCAAGAGTTTGTTTTTTTCACTCTGTATATTCTTAAAGAAGTTTAAAAGGAGGTTCCTTAACCTGAAACCTTTTGGAAGATTATGAGAATAAGACACACGCTTGTTGTTTCATTTTTTAATCCTGCCTCTTTTATTTAGAGAATTCGAGAATAATAGAGGTTTTGGTTTCTTATCCAGCATCTTTTTTGAAAGAATGTGAGAGTATTAGAAGTCGGATTTCTAACCCTGGGCAGTTTTAGAGTATGTGAGAATAAGATGGGTTCTAAATTCTGAGCCTGCACCTACTTTTGTTGACTTAATTTTTAGAGCCAGAATCTGTGCACAGTCACATTGAATGTTAAAAGCTTTTTAAAAACTGCAGTCTGTGTATTTGTCTATCTGTCTGTCTGTTTCTCTCTCTCTCTCTCTCTCTCTCTCTCTCTCTCTCTCTCTCTCTCTCTCTCTCTCTCTGTCTCTCTCTCTGTCTCTCTCTCTCTCTGAATATAGAAATAAAGAAAGCAGTCAAACAACGTTAGAGGTTGAGACAGACGAAGCTAGATCTAAGGATCTAAAGATGCAAGTGACTGAAAATAATGAAATAAGTAGTATAGAAAAATCAACCACAAACCTAGATCTAGCTCGAGACCGACAAATAAGACGAAAGATCGTGAAAACATTACAACAGATGGAATGAACAGGGATCGAACCAGCGCCTCGATGCGGCACCCATCGCTTTGCCGAGACAAGACCAGGCACTAAACCACTGAGATATCCGCATCCCCATCCTCTCTGTATGTATTCTAGTTTCCACCTACCGCTCATTTTTCTCCCGCTTCTCTTCAGTCATCCATAATTTTTATCCTTTTTTCAGCGTCTTTATTTTCTTCCATCCTTAGTCTGACCGACCACTCGTCAGCATGTCCATCACACTAGCCACTAGAATGGTCCATTGTCGCATGTTCCATTTATTCCTGATTCGTCCATGCTTGGTTAGGTTCAGATTCACACACCCTTTCTTTTTCCCTTCTGTGCCAGTCAGACATAAATTTTCTGCTTCACGGGCCCATTCCATACACACTCACACCATGGACTTGATCTAGGCCTTTTTATGGAGGATTTGTATTTGATACATTAGGCCTAGTGCAAACTACAGAACATAGATCTTTCGGTTTTTGCTGCTGCGAATGAAAGCGAACAAAATCTCTCTCTCTCTCTCTCTCTCTCTCTCTCTCTCTCTCTCTCTCTCTCTCTCTCTCTCTCTCTCTCTCTCTCTCTCTCTCTCTCTCTCTCTCTCTCTCTCTGACTCTGTATGTCTCTCTCTCTTATCCTCTTATCCTGTTGGTCTGTATCTCTCTCTGACTCTGTCTCTCTCTCCCCCTCTCCCTCTCTCTCTCTGTCTCTCTCTCCCCCTCTCCCTCTCTGTCTGTCTATCTCTCTCCCCCTCTCCCTCTCTCTGTCAGTCTGTCTCTCTCCCCCCCCCACCTCTCTCACTGTCTATCTCTGTCTGCCTATCTCTCTCTATGTCTCTGTCTGACGCTCTCTCTCTCTCTCTCTCTCTCTCTCTCTCTCTCTCTCTCTGTCTCTCTCTCTCTCCCCCCTCTCTCTCTGTCTGTTTGCCTCTCTCTCTCTGAGTCTATCTCTGTCTGTCTGTCTGCCTCTCTCTCTCTCTCTTTCTCTCTCTCTCTCTCTCTCTCTCTCTCTCTCTCTCTCTCTCTCTCTCTCTCTCTCTCTCTCTGTCACTTTCTGGCTCGCTCTGAGTGCATTCGCAACTTAAAAAAAAATAAAAAAAAGAATGGAAAGTCAAAGGTTTTACACAACTTCACGCTACAGGAGCAATTTTCAAAAACTGTACCATAGCGATCTTTTGATCAGTGTATCTCTCTTACGTGTTTTCTTTTGAATCAGAGACAAATATATAGCCATGTACTAGTATTTATCCTTTAAGAATATCTCACCTTTACGCCATAAGAAAGGTTTTTCGGAAACCCACGAAGCACTAAAAGAATCTCACGCAATTTAAAATACCCGAAAATAACCACCCCACAAAAACAGCTGGAACCAGATGACTTAGGCGACGCTAGAGTTATCAGATTACACCTTCACTAACGAAAGCTATTATTTTCCGCTGAGGAATCAATGGTTTTCTCCTCTGTCCACTTAGCGGTCAAACACCTCTCGAGTGAGACACTTGGGGGATGTATATTTTCAAAATTCATTCCAACTTTTGATAAAGTGCTCCACTGCTTGAGCTTTTCAACAGTTGTAGACGATCTTACTGTAAACTTCTGTGCATGCTCCACTTGTGTCTCAAGCGGAGGACAGGGGGCGTGGTTTGACCTCTGCTCTCTCTTCAGGTAGGACTGAGAGGCACCCTGTTGCCACCCCGACCTAATGATAATAATGTTATAATTATGTTGGCTGTTTCGATTTCGGCACTTGCAGTTTTGCAGTGAATATAATTTTTGCTACAGGGCCACGATAAAAAGATTTCCTTTCTTTTGTTTAGACTTGGATTCATAAAAATAATATACTAATACTATTATAATGTTCAGTATTTTTTTTTCCAATAACATCAGCAACATTACAGAATGAATAAATATTCACATATTTCTTTTTTTTTTTTTTTCAATTAGCATTAACTCTGTCCACCATTCACAGAACTCTATAATGAAGATTGATTGAGAGACTGCTGTCACCCACTAGACCTCTCTTAACTTGCGAAAGAGCAGCTGTATTTGACACGCAGTGGTTTGACTTTGACAAGGTAAGAGAGGCTGATTGTCCACCACCCTCACCCGCACTGTACAGAGATAGACTAATAAATCGAAGAGTCTCTTTTCGAACCTTTTCGAATTTCCTTTCTTTCTTCTTCATTTTTTTTATTTTCATGCTTTCTTCTTCGTACATTCTACCACTTTCCTTTTCCGTTGTTTGTGTATATTTTTGTAAGGTTGTCTGAGAGCATGATTATCTGTCTGATTGATCCTTCGTTCTACCTGTCTGCCCAGCCCCTCTCTCCGGTTTTTTTTTCACTCTTTCTCTCTCTATCTCTATCTCTCTTTATCTATCTATTTATCGCTGCGTCTCTGTCTGTCGGTCTGTCTCTCTGAGAGCGGAAGAGACCGGAGGACAAGCGACAACTTTGTCCTCCGCTTGACACACCAGTGTAGTATGCAGAGAATTTAAGGTAAGATCTTCTATATCTACCTAGATATATATAAACACAAGTGTAGTATGCAGAGAATTTAAGGTAAGATCTTCTATATCTACCTAGATATATATAAACACCAGTGTAGTATGCAGAGAATTTAAGGTAAGATCTTCTATATCTACCTAGATATATATATATATATATATATATATATATATATATCTTTCACTCTATATTTCTCTCTCTCTCTCTCTCTCTCTCTCTCTCTCTCTCTCTCTCTCTCTCTCTCTCTCTCTCTCTCTCTCTGATACTTTTGCTGAACTGATCCCTATTTAGAAGCAATAATTCCGGAAACCATTAAAATGATCCGTTCCAAGGTGGCGCGCATCCTTCATCGATTAACGAACCAGTTTGATGAGATTGATGGTTGCTTAGATCTGGTTCCAGGGTTTACTCATGGCTACTGACAGCTTGGACTTGGACTGTTTTCAGACGGTTTACGGCAGCGGAGCTAGGAGTTTCCGACTGGACATTTATGGTGGGAGTTCCAGGAGCAGAGAGAGATGTGTCAAGAGGAATGGAGGTAGTGGAGATAGAGAGAGAAAGAGAGAGCGTGAGAGAGATTTAGATGGATGCTAAAAAGAACAAAGGTAGAGAGAGAGATAATATGGATGCTGAAAAGAACAGAAGGAGAAAAAAAGAGAGGGAGAGAAAGAGGGAGAGAGATAAGACGGATGCTGAGGGAACAGAGAGAGAAAGAGAGAGAGAGAGAGAGAGAGAGAGAGAGAGAGAGAGACATTAAGATGGAATGTGAGAGGAACAGAGGGAGAAAGAGAGAGAGAGAGAGAGAGAGAGAGAGACATTAAGATGGAATGTGAGAGGAACAGAGGGAGAAAGAGAGAGAGAGAGAGAGAGAGAGAGAGAGACATTAAGATGGAATGTGAGAGGAACAGAGGGAGAAAGAGAGAGAGAGAGAGAGAGAGAGAGAGAGAGAGAGAGAGAGAGAGAGAGAGAGAGAGAGAACATGTCGTCTGAAGCAGCGATCCCAACAGCCCAAATGGAGGAGAGATATTACAACAATAATCAGTAACAAAATGAATAAAAAAGTCGATTTCGATCCAAATTTCATTTTAAGAAGTAATTATTAACAGCTGCCCAAATCGACAACATGTCATATTTTAAATGAATAATCATTTAAGTATTCTCCAAAGTTTTATAATTGGCTTTACTCAAAACTATTCATTTATACCAAAGAGATTTTATTACGTAAAATCAATGCGCATTAGCTTTTCCCGATAAGCTGAAATTTGTGCACTGAATTCAATGACAGAATTATCTTCGATCTGAACTTTAAAGCTGCACGTAAATCTGAAACTTTCTACACACCGGCAGTTTAAGATTTATATGCCATGGACGGAATGCAAAATTAACATTAGTCATTCACATCTGCACCAAGCTTGATTGTGAAATTTATAATGCCTTGTTCTTTGGAAAGAATAATCAAAGTCAGAGATAAGCAGTCATGAAATTGAAAATCGTTAAAGCATCCTTATTGTGGTCAGCACTATCGTTCGATGAACTTGGAGATAAATTCATTTTTAGTGCAGCTATAATATTTTTTATTCAGTTACGACGTCAATAAAGATTTGATGTTCAGCGGTCTAGTCGTCAGAGATGTTTTATCTTCACGATCTGTTACGAAACCACAAACTTCACAGCAACAGAGGTTGGAAATTGCAAATCTGTCACTTGTCCCAAATGCGTTGATAAAAAAATATTGATTTCACATTAAATTGCTTTGCAGCGCCATTTTTTTGTAAATTATTTTTTGTCTTCCCGACGTGTTCAATGAACGGAGAGTTTTGCTTTGTTCACATCAGATGCAGCCACATGTGAGTGGTGCGACATGCCGCAGCCCGCGGGAGTAGAGTCTAATGCGCCTCCTATAAATCACTTACTGTCACTCCCCGCCTTCAGAGGTAATGGTCGCCGCATTTGCCCTTCCTTTAGCTCTGTACTGAGACCGAAAGTTCTGACTCATTAAGACTGTCTACTTACACATGTTATACCAGTGGTAACACGCTTCCACCAAGACGCTATACTCACATCTATTGCCCATCCTCTAACTCGTACTAAGACCGGAAGTTCTGACACATTATGACCGTCTTCTTACACATGTTATACCAGTGGTAACACGCTTCCACCAAAACGCTAATCTCACATCTATTGCCCCTCCTCTAGCTCTGTACTGAGACCGAAAGTTCTGAATCATTATGACCGTCTCCTTACACATGTTATACCAGTGGTAACACGCTTCCACCAAGACGCTATACTCACATCTATTGCCCATCCTCTAGCTCTGTACTGAGACCGGAAGTTCTGACACATTTTGACTGTCTTCTTACACATGTTATACCAGTGGTAACACGCTTCCACCAAGACGCTATACTCACATCTATTGCCCCTCCTTTAGCTCTGTACTGAGACCAAAAGTTCTGACTCATTATGACCGTCTCCTTACACACGTTAAACCAGTGGTAACACGCTTCCACCAAGACGCTATACTCACATCTATTGCCCCTCCTTTAGCTCTGCATTGAGACCGGAAGTTCTGACTCATTATGACCGTCTCCTTACACATGTTATACCAGTGGTAACACGCTTCCACCAAGACGCTATACTCACATCTATTGCCCCTCCTCTAGCTCTGTACTGAGACCGGAAGTTTTGACTCAATAAGACTTTCTTTTTACTCTTGTTGCAGTAATATGCTATTACCAAGACGTTATACTCACCACACTCTTTGTCTGAGACCGGAAGTTCTGACTCATTAAGACTTTCTTTTTACTCTTGTTACAGTAATATGCTATTACCAAGACGTTATACTCACCACACTCTTTGTCTGAGACCGGAAGTTCTGACTCATTAAGACTTTCTTTTTACACTTGTTGCAGTAATATGCTATTACCAAGACGTTATACTCACCACTCTCTTTGTCTTTCCTTTGTACTGACACCGGAAGCTGTGTCTCATTTAGACCATCTCTTGAAACCTTATTGTAGAACTATACTACCACCCAGAGGTAATACTCACCACACTTATTGTCCTTCCTCTGTACTGACACCGGAAGTTTCTCATATCCCCTCACTGTGACCAGGAATTTGTCCACAGCCGCCTTTTCTTCCGGCGTATGTGCCCTGGGCCTCCACCTTCCGAAGCTCGCTCTGTTCAGAACTGGCCAGCAAGGTCTTGAGCCCCCCAGCTCCTTGACCACGGTCTGCGGTTTGTCTTGTTTTTCCAGCACAACAGGAGCGTGCGCGTCCATCGTGAGGGAACTGACCACTGACTCAAGTGGAAGAGGCGCCGGACGACCCACTGTCGCCCTGGTCCGAGTCACATAGAGTATGGAGAAGACTCCGACAAGCACCACGCCTATCAGCACCCGAAACGTTTTCTTCTGCCGGCGGTTGAGGACGGACCTCCAGCCAAGATCTGCAGCATTTCCTGGGAGCAGCTGGACACAATCTCCAGCGATGTCCCGCATGGTCAGTCTAGGACAACTCAATCTGATGGGGAGAATTAGATGAGATTTGCTGGTTAGAGTCTTTTCGCTTTAGACTTTATAATAGACATTTTGCATTAAGCGCTAACGGGGTTTACGAACAAAATCAGCTGGTGGATTGCTTCAAGGCGACTGTGTAGAGAAGAATTGGTTTATGGTTTATCACTTCTCTGTTACTGATAGTAAATTAATTGATAGGGAACGCCGATTGATAGAAAATTTTACGCACATTGCTCTTAGGTGATCGCTGATTGGCGGTGATTTACTTCTCTTATTGATGGCGGATAGCTGCATATAGATTGAGAGTGAACGCCCATACATCAAGAATTAGTTTTAGTCCCTCACTGCATATTGACAGAAGATGGACATACACAGGTCCCACAAGATTAACCGCATCTTCTCCATTACTGCACATCAACAGAAGTTGAACTCTTATTGGTTTTGAATTACGTCTGTGCTACAGAGAGGAGTAGCGCTTCATACTGGCGCGGGGTGAACAACCAATCAGAATAAATTACCGCTTCTCCCTACACTTATGTCGACTTTACTGCACATTGAATGATATTTACCTGCTTCTAGTGAAAGCAGTGTTACTTTTGGACGATAACAGCACATTTATATCCACAATGAAGTTCTGCCCACAAACTGATGGTCAAACGAAGGGCACTGACTATATTGATGTAGTTCTGCCCACACACTGATGGTCAAACACAGGGCACTGACTAAAGTGATGTAGTTCTACCCACAAACTGATGGTCAAACGCAGGACACTGACTATAGTGATGTAGTTCTGCCCACAGACTGATGCTCAAACACAGGCATGGACTATAAGTATAATGATGTAGTTCTACCCACAGACTGATGGTCAAAAACAGGACACTGACTATAGTGATGTAGTTCTACCCACAACTGATGGTCAAACACAGGACACTGACTATAGTGATGTAGTTCTACCCGCAGACTGATGGTCACACAAGACACTGACTATAGTGATGTAGTTCTCTACCCACAACTGATGGTCAAACACAGCACACTGACTATTGTGATGTAGTTCTACTCACAACTGATGGTCAAACACAGGACACTGACTATAGTGATGTAGTTCTACCCACAGACTGATGGTCAAACACAAGACACTGACTATAGTGATGTAGTTCTACCCACAACTGATGGTCAAACAGATGACACTGACTATAGTCATGTAGTTCTACCCACAGACTGATGGTCAAACACAGGACACTGACTATAGTGATGTAGTTCTACCCACAACTGATGGTCAAACACAGGACACTGACTATAGTGATGTAGATTTGCCCACAGACTGATGGTCAAACACAGGGCACTGACTATAGTGATGTAGTTCTACCAACAGACTGATGGTCAAACACAGGGCACTGACTATAGTGATGTAGATTTGCCCACAGAGTGATGGTCAAACACAGGGCACTGACTATTGTGATGTAGTTCTACCCACAACTGATGGTCAAACACAGGGCACTGACTATAGTGATGTAGATTTGCCCACAGAGTGATGGTCAAACACAGGGCACTGACTAATGTGATGAAGTTCTACCCACAACTGATGTCAAACACAGGACACTGACTATAGTGATGTAGATTTGCCCACTGACTGATGGTCAAACACAGGGCACTGACTATAGTGATGTAGTTCTGCCTACAGCTGATGGTCAAACACAGGCATGGACTATAAGTATAATGATGTAGTTCTACCCACAGACTGATGGTCAAACACAGGACACTGACTATAGTGATGTAGTTCTACCCACAACTGATGGTCAAACACAGGACACTGACTATAGTGATGTAGTTCTAACCGCAGACTGATGGTCACACAAGACACTGACTATTGTGATGTAGTTCAACCCACAACTGATGGTCAAACACAGGACACTGACTATATTGATGTAGATTTGCCCACAGACTGATGGTCAAACACAGGGCACTGACTATAGTGATGTAGTTCTGCCTACAGCTGATGGTCAAACACAGGACACTGACTATAGTGATGTAGTTCTACCCGCAGACTGATGGTCACACAAGACACTGACTATAGTGATGTAGTTCTACCCACAACTGATGGTCAAACACAGGACACTGACTATAGTTATGTAGTTCTACCCACAGACTGATAGTCAAACACAGGACACTGACTATAGTGATATAGTTCTACCCACAGACTGATGTTCAAACACAGGACACTGACTATTGTGATGTAGTTCTACCCACAACTGATGGTGAAACACAGGACACTGACTATAGTGATGTAGTTCTACAAACAGACTGATGGTCACACAAGACACTGACTATAGTGATGTAGTTCTACCCACAGACTGATGGTCAAACACAGGGCACTGACTATTGTGATGTAGTTCTACCCACAACTGATCGTCAAACACAGGGCACTGACTATAGTGATGTAGATTTGCCCACAGAGTGATGGTCAAACACAGGGCACTGACTATTGTGATGTAGTTCTGCCTACAGCTGATGGTCAAACACAGGCATGGACTATAAGTATAAGGATGTAGTTCTAGCCACAGACTGATGGTCAAACACAGGACACTGACTATAGTGAATTAGTTCTACCCACAACTGATGGTCAAACACAGGACACTGACTATAGTGATGTAGTTCTACCCACAACTGATGGTCACAAAAGACACTGACTATAGTGATGTAGTTCTACCCACAGACTGATGGTCACACAAGACACTGACTATAGTGATGTAGTTCTACCCACAACTGATGGTCAAACACAGGACACTGACTATAGTGATGTAGTTCTACCCACAGACTGATGGTCAAACACAGGACACTGACTATAGTGATATAGTTCTACCCATAGACTGATGGTCAAACACAGGACACTGACTATAGTGATGTAGTTCTACCCACTGACTGATGGTCAAACACAAGACACTGACTATAGTGATGTAGTTCTACCCACAACTGATGATCAAACAGAGGACACTGACTATAGTCATGTAGTTCTACCCACAGACTGATGGTCAAACACAGGACACTGACTATAGTGATATAGTTCTACCCACAGACTGATGGTCAAACACAGGACACTGACTATTGTGATGTAGTTCTACCCACAACTGATGGTCAAACACAGGACACTGACTATAGTGATGTAGATTTGCCCACAGACTGATGGTCAAACACAGGGCACTGACTATAGTGATGTAGATTTGCCCACAGAGTGATGGTCAAACACATCACACTGACTATAGTGATGTAGATTTGCCCACAGAGTGATGGTCAAACACAGGGCACTGACTATTGTGATGTAGTTCTACCCACAACTGATGGTCAAACACAGGGCACTGACTATATTGATGTAGATTTGCCCACAGAGTGATGGTCAAACACAGGGCACTGACTATTGTGATGTAGTTCTACCCACAACTGATGATCAAACACAGGACACTGACTATAGTGATGTAGACTGCCCACAGACTGATGGTCAAACACAGGGCACTGACTATAGTGATGTAGTTCAACCTACAGCTGATGGTCAAACACAGGGCACTGACTATAGTGATGTAGATGTGCCCACAGACTGATGGTCAAACACAGGGCACTGACTATAGTGATGTAGATGTGCCCACAGACTGAGGTTCAAACACAGGGCACTGACTATAGTGATGTAGTTCTACCCACAGCCTGATGGTCAAACACAAGGCACTGACTATAGTGATGTAGTTCTGATTTTTTTTTCTATTGCTTGCGTCCTATTTCTGCACCTTGTGCTTCAAAACACGTAAGATAATTCACTGAGTCTACTCGCAAGTGTAAAGAGGCGCAGGTTTTTTTTTTTTTATTAATTTTTTTTTTGCACCCTCTTCCAACACGGCCTCTTTATTACTTCGTTAATCTATTACTTTAATCTAGTTTTTTTTTTTTATAGAACATCTCTACGGTCTCAATATACACAACATTAGCGAAAACCTGACCTTTTTTGTTTATGTTTATTAGTTTGTGCCGCTCGGACGATTCTTCATTCCAGGAAAATGGAGACATGTTCCTTAAAGCCTAGCAGAAACACAGGTAGGCCTACATTGGAAGCACGGTGTTCACGATGGCTTTTCAAATTCTGTGCGGAATTTAGGACACCAAATATCCCTGGCCTCAGGTCCCATCCACGTTCTACTACAGACGATCTTTGCACCAATACCCGATACAAGAATGACTTTGTTACGAATTTACTGAATACAGCATTGTTAAAATCCGACGGACGGAAAATCTAGATCCATTGTCGTGAGAACTATACGGAATAATAGCTGGGAGAGTTACGGCACTTAATTTTTGTTTATATTGAAAGAAGATTTGTCCGATTTATGAGAGAGAAGAAAAAGATGACGACGACGATGATGATGATGATAATAATAATAATAATAAAAAATAATAATAATAATAATAATAATAATAATAATAATAATAATAATAATAATAATAATAATAATAATAATAATAATAATATCAGCAACATTAACAATTAGTACAACACTCTGAAAACTACTACTACTACTACTACTACTACTACTACTACTACTACTACTACTACTACTACTACTACTACTACTACTACTACTACTACTACTACTACTACTACTACTACTACTACTACTACTACTACTACTACTACTACTACTACTACTACTACTACTACTACTACTACTATCACAAATTAAACCACTTTTACTCTTACTCCTGTGTTTATTACCTCCACTCTTGTTGCCACTCCTATTCCTACCTCATATTTCTTGAAAATTTTACAATACCTGCTTCCACAGTAATCTCTACCATTAGCTCTACATATATTGTCACCTCCACTGAATCATATCGCGTGTGATATCCTTTAACCACAAGACACGGGACTGGACTGGACACGTTCCTCTAGTTACAGGTACAAAGACCAACGGCCTCTCTCCTTCGTGTCCACCTCTGCCTGGATCAATTGTTGCTTTGTGAGACCAGGCAGAGTAGATCTATACGCGCCCTCAAGATAGTCTTTTTGGTTTCAACCTAGAAGATTTGACGCAGGTAGCCTCGCGTGTAACGCTTGGCCAGAGATCAGGTGGTTCCGCATCATTGCACAGACAGAGGGTCGTTGACGGCAGGAGCTAGAGAGAGAGAGAGAGAGAGAGAGAGAGAGAGAGAGAGAGAGAGAGAGAGAGGGAGAGAGAGAAAATTTGACAGTGGACAGGAGCTAGAGGGTGAGAGAGAGAGAGAGAGAGAGAGAGAAAGAATTTGACAGGGGACAGGAGTTAGAGAGAGAAAGAATTTGACAGGGGACAGGAGCTAGAGAGAGAGAGAGAGAGAGAGAGAGAGAGAGAATTATACAGGGGACAGGAGCTAGAGAGAGAGAGAGAGAATTTGACAGGGGACAGGAGCTAGAGAGAAAGAGAGAGAGAGAGAGAGGGAGAATTTGACAGGGGACAGGAGCTAGAGAGAAAGAGAGAGAGAGAGAGAGAGAGAGAGAGAGAGAGAGAGAGAGAGGGAGAATTTGACTGGGGAGAGGAGCTAGAGAGAGAGAGAGAGAATATGACAGGGGAGAGGAGCTAGAGAGAAAGAGAGAGAGAGAGAGAGAGAGAGAGAGAGAGGGAGAATTTGACTGGGGAGAGGAGCTAGAGAGAGAGAGAGAGAATTTGACAGGGGACAGGAGCTAGAGAGAAAGAGAGAGAGAGAGAGAGAATTTGACTGGGGAGAGGAGCTAGAGAGAGAGGGAGAATTTGACTGGGGAGAGGAGCTAGAGAGAGAGAGAGAATTTGACTGGGGAGAGGAGCTAGAGAGAGAGAGAGAGAATTTGACAGGGGACAGGAGCTAGAGAGAAAGAGAGAGAGAGAGAGAGAGAATATGACAGGGGACAGGAGCTAGAGAGAAAGAGAGAGAGAGAGAGAGAATATGACAGGGGACAGGAGCTAGAGAGAGAGAGAGAGAGAGAGGGAGAATTTGACTGGGGAGAGGAGCTAGAGAGAGAGAGAGAGAATATGACAGGGGACAGGAGCTAGAGAGAAAGAGAGAGAGAGGGAGAATTTGACTGGGGAGAGGAGCTAGAGAGAGAGAGAGAGAATATGACAGGGGACAGGAGCTAGAGAGAAAGAGAGAGAGAGGGAGAATTTGACTGGGGAGAGGAGCTAGAGAGAGAGAGAGAGAATTTGACAGGGGACAGGAGCTAGAGAGAAAGAGAGAGAGAGAGAGAGAGAGAGAGAGAGAGGGAGAATTTGACTGGGGAGAGGAGCTAGAGAGAGAGAGAGAGGGGGGGGGGAGGGGGATAATTTAGCAGTTGGAGCTAAAAAGTGAGATTTAATGGCGACGGAAGATAAATCTTAACCGTTATTTTATCCACATCTGTATATTCTCATGGGTAACTCCGGATTCTGTCCATCCTATCTCCTCCAAATTCAGTGTGCCGTGTAGTCAAAAAAAAAAAAAAGGAAGAAAAGTTTTGGATTCAGGAAAAAAAAAAAATGGTCTTCATAGTTCTTTAAAATTATAATTATTTTAGTCTATTTTTTCATTACCTATTTGTTCCTGAACCCAATAAAAATATCATTTTCTTCTAACAAAAAAAAAAATGTGGAGTTTTTCCACTTTAATAGAGTACAAAAAAAAAAACAACCGCCAGGCAAAAAATATGGTCTTCATAGTTCTTCAAAATTATAATTATTTTAGTCTATTTTTTCATTACCTATTTGTTCCTGAACCCAATAAAAATATCATTTCCTTTTAACAAAAAAAAAATATGGATTTTTTTTCCCACTTTAATAGAGTACAAAAAAAAAAAAAAAACTGAAAAAATCGAACTAAAACGAAGTCTGAGAGTCTCCACCTTGAAGATTATGTATTAAAAATCTGAACGAGTCGCTGTTGATGAGATAAGCCTGTTATTATTATAGGTTTTGCTTTTCTTCAAGTTGTGTTTCCCGGCACATGCTTGTTTGAGCGGCTAATCGTGGCTGTGGTTTACAGATTGGTTGAGAGGCTAATCGTGGCTGTGGTTTACAGATTGGTTGAGCGGCTAATCGTGGCTGTGGTTTACAGATTGGTTGAGCGGCTAATCGTGGCTGTGGTTTACAGATTGGTTGAGCGGCTAATCGTAGCTGTGGTTTACAGATTGGTTGAGCGGCTAATCGTGGCTGTGGTTTACAGATTGGTTGAGCGGCTAATCGTGGCTGTGGTTTACAGATTGGTTGAGCGGCTAATCGTGGCTGTGGTTTACAGATTGGTTGAGCGGCTAATCGTGGCTGTGGTTTACAGATTGGTTGAGCGGCTAATCGTGGCTGTGGTTTACAGATTGGTTGAGCGGCTAATCGTGGCTGTGGTTTACAGATTGGTTGAGAGGCTAATCGTGGCTGTGGTTTACAGATTGGTTGAGCGGCTAATCGTAGTTGTAGTTTACAGATTGGTTGAGCGGCTAATCGTGGCTGTGGTTTACAGATTGGTTGAGCGGCTAATCAAAGCTGTGGTTTACAGATTGGTTGAGCGGCTAATCGTGGCTGTGGTTTACAGATTGGTTGAGCGGCTAATCGTGGCTGTGGTTTACAGATTGGTTGAGCGGCTAATCGTGGCTGTGGTTTACAGATTGGTTGAGCGGCTAATCGTGGCTGTGGTTTACAGATTGGTTGAGCGGCTAATCGTGGCTGTGGTTTACAGATTGGTTGAGCGGCTAATCGTGATTGTGGTTTACAGATTGTTTGAGCGGCTAATCGTGGCTGTGGTTTACAGATTGGTTGAATGTCACGGAGAATTTCTTACAGCGTGAAAGGTAACTGGGCAAAAGGTAGACCACTGTGAGGGCAGATTTGTTGTAAGATATTTGGAGAAACTCGCAACGATAATTAATAGTATGATAATGATAACAACAACAACAACAACAACAACAACAACAACAACAACAACAACAGCAGCAGCAGCAGCAGCAGCAGCAACAACAGTAATATACCAAAATAAGATTGGCTATTTTTTGCTACTGGTCAACTGTTTGATGGAGTATATAGTGCCAGATTGGTTGATTTAAAGGTGAACCAAGTCATTCTAAAATTCCAGCGATTTGTTCAGCTAAGCTCTAACAACCCACACAATATTGTAAAGACATACTAGAAGTCCAACGTTCCAAGAATTTAGAAAAATCGTGTAAAAGAATACAAAAACTTAGTCAGAAACAAAAATCTGCAGAGAAAAAATTTTTAAGCCCCAAACCAGAAAAAAGCTCTTTCTTATTAAAAAAAAATAAGTTTACTCAGATATTCTATAGTAAAGGCAGGACAAACCTTTTTAGCTCTGCAACTAGACAAAGACGAACAACAGGGTGAAAGAGAAAACCCAAAAACCGTTGCATGATATGACGACAATAAGTCTATAAGTCTATGACAAAATTGTTTGTTTGTTGTTGTTTTAATTACAATTATAAAAGAAGAGCATTGTTTGTGACATGCAAAATCTGGATAAAAGAAAATATCGAATTACCAAGGGCAGTCAAACAAATAAAAAGAGATACGGTCATAGATCTAGTCATCGACCGCCTTATTTCGACAAGTATTTGTCCACGACAAAACAAAAAGGGGGTAAGATCGAATTACTAAGGGCATTAAGTTAAAGAAATAAAAAGAGATAAGCTAACGTATACAGATATCGACTGCATTATTTTAACAAATATTTTATTCAGGACAAGACTAAGACTGGGGCACCGGCAAAACAAATTTACAATAACTATCAACACATAAACTGTACTATATATTAAAAAAAGGAGATGAGTCAAATGAACTGCACGAAAATGACATAAAATGGGTAGGAATGGGGGGAGGGGAGCAGTTGACAAGGTCGTTTTGATTTTTACCATTTTGTTAATTTTTTTCTAGCGTCGTTCTTTCTTTTGTTTCGTTACTTACTTTTATGTGCTGATATGGATAATATGAATGGATAAAAAAATGATGAACAAAGTATAAATAATAATTATAATAATAATAATAATAATAATAATAAGAAGAAGAAGAAGAAGAAGAAGAAGAAGAAGAAGAAGAAGAAGAAGAAGAAGAAGAAGAAGAATATATATCTATATTTTATATATATATATATATATATATATTTAGAGAGAGAGAGAGAAAGAGAGAGAGAGAGAGAGAGAGAGAGAGAGAGAGAGAGAGAGAGAGAGAGAGAGAGACAATATAAAACAAACTTTCAAGTGCCGCCAAATAGGTCAAGCCGTTGAAGTTTGGACTAACAGCAAAGAGGCCCGAGTTCGACCCCTGAAGGAGTCACGTGATCAAGTCGGATCCCAACTCAGCAACCTCACCTTTAGCTTGACAGGCCGTCACTGAAACTTAAACCAAGCCACCACAAACTCTGTTGTTTGAACCAACAAGACCAGCTTCTGTCAATATTTGAATCATAAATTTGGTTCTCTGTTTCATGTAGTTAGGAATTCTGTAAAAAAGACCTGCGAGAAATGTCAGACATTAGTATAGCCTCAGAAACCACAACATTGCACGCGTTTTTTTACTATCATTATGACAGCCTTTGTCATCCATCACGATAGTAGCACAATGGTTCTTTATTGGTGGCCACAAGCTGGGAAGACAAGGCTTGTCCAATTAGGACCTATAGTAAAAGGTTATATAGTACCATCTTAACAGTGACTGAACCTTAACCTAGTAGTACAGGGTTACGCCCGGCTTTTTAGCAGAGACTGAACCTTTCGGTAAAAAAGCCTAGAGCTAGTAAAAGCCCTTAACCTGTCAGGCTTCTCAAGGTGGGATTAGGTGGACCGTAAACAGACGGCAAATGGAGAGGTGTGTACTTGCTGTCACATGATTATGTCGACAGGACGAAATTTATGTTATATGACTCGGTGATAAACGAGCCAAATGCAATCAGGAATGGTGGGGGAGAGGAAGGAAATGTCCGGAACCTCCCAGAATGTCCCTCCATGTTCCCGAGGGGTTGGCAGGTTCTACATCACCCGGCTACTACAGTTCAGGGGAAAGTTTTTACTAAATTATTTTTGAAAATAAAGCCGTTCTACCACGACCACGTTTTCAATAAGTTACACAAAGTGTTTTTACAGTACTTACCCTGCACAACGTGGAGAACACAAGAATAGTTCTTGAAATACCAATTTCAGCTTTGAAACAAATAATAAAAAAGTCAGTTAGCTTGATCTAGATATCTAAGTTTTATGTATTTCTACACAAGCTTCTTTTGCTTCAATAGTGATACTGTTCTCTCATCCTATACTTCTATATAAATCGTGTTTAGTTGAAGAAAAGTTATGTTTGTATGCACAGACACACAAAAGCGCATCTTTGGTTAAGAAAAAAAACCGACTTGGACGTAACATTGAGCTGAGATGCTTAGACTGTGCGACTCACCCGGTTTTGTTGCTATGCAACCAGTGTCACCTGAACGTGCAGACTTTGGTCTAGAAATGGAGACGATGGGCTCGAGGTCTTTGCATTTTCACCGAAACATTAAGATGTAGGTCGTCTGCAAAATTAAAAAAAATAGCAACTTGAGCATTTCCCTTGAAGCAAAAAAAGAAGAAGAAAAAAAACGTAAAATAAATGAGACTTCCTCGATCTACGGAACGACATAAAATTACCTTAGAATGACAAGGTTCTTTATTCTATTTTGTTTTATAAAATGATAGAACCTTGGTATTCGCAGGTCAAGATAAGCATGCAAGGAACTAAATAGCAGTATAGACTACACCAGCAAAGTGAGCAAGCGTTCTCTCTCTCTCCCTCTCTCTCTTTCTCTCTTCTCCTTCTCCCTCTTTCTCTTTCTCTCTCTCTCTCTCTCTCTCTCTCTCTCTCTCTCTCTCTCTCTCTCTCTCTCTCTCTTTCTTTCTTCCTCTAGTAAAGTAGGGTTTCCAACGGCATTATCCCTGTTAAGATATAACAATTCTAAAACCGGGTCGTACAGACCCACATTTTGTTATCGCTATCAAGAGGGGTGGGTCCAGTCACAGCGATGGGGTCACTTGGAGCCCCAGACTGCTTCGAACTGTCCCGCATTGACTCGGAGTGTTACGGAGTGCTCTGGAGTAAGTCGGACTTTCCCGGACTAGCCCGGACTATCCGCATTGACTCGGAGTGTTACGGAGTGCTCTGGAGTAAGTCGGACTTTCCCGGACTAGCCCGGACTATCCGCATTGACTCGGAGTGTTACGGAGTGCTCTGGAGTAAGTCGGACTTTCCCGGACTAGTCCGACTATCCGCATTGACTCGGAGTGTTACGGAGTGCTCTGGAGTAAGTCGGATTTTCCCGGACTAGCCCGACTATCCGCATTGACTCGGAGTGTTACGGAGTGCTCTGGAGTAAGTCGGACTTTCCCGGACTAGTCCGACTATCCGCATTGACTCGGAGTGTTACGGAGTGCTCTGGAGTAAGTCGGACTTTCCCGGACTAGTCCGACTATCCGCATTGACTCGGAGTGTTACGGAGTGCTCTGGAGTAAGTCGGACTTTCCCGGACTAGTCCGACTATCCGCATTGACTCGGAGTGTTACGGAGTGCTCTGGAGTAAGTCGGACTTTCCCGGACTAGTCCGACTATCCGCATTGACTCGGAGTGTTACGGAGTGCTCTGGAGTAAGTCGGACTTTCCCGGACTAGCCCGGACTATCCGCATTGACTCGGAGTGTTACGGAGTGCTCTGGAGTAAGTCGGACTTTCCCGGACTAGTCCGACTATCCGCATTGACTCGGAGTGTTACGGAGTGCTCTGGAGTAAGTCGGACTTTCCCAGACTAGCCCGGACTATCCGCATTGACTCGGAGTGTTACGGAGTGCTCTGGAGTAAGTCGGACTTTCCCGGACTAGCCCGGACTATCCGCATTGACTCGGAGTGTTACGGAGAGCTCTGGAGTAAGTCGGACTTTCCCGGACTAGCCCGGACTATCCGCATTGACTCGGAGTGTTACGGAGTGCTCTGGAGTAAGTCGGACTTTCCCGGACTAGCCCGGACTATCCGCATTGACTCGGAGTGTTACGGAGTGCTCTGGAGTAAGTCGAACTTTCCCGGACTACCTGCATTGACTCGGAGTGCTCCGGACTTCCCCGGGAGTGCCTAGGAATGATCCGGACTGTTCTGGAATACGCCAAACTTCCCCGGAATATCCCGGACCACCTCAGACTTTCCCAACGAGTGATTTACTTTCGACGTTCATTTTCTATTTTTCGAGGAAAAATTATCTGTTAGGGCATATTAAATATTTTTTAAAGACAAAGTTACAGTTAAAGCACGTTTTATACATTCGACTCAAAGGTACCTACCACTCATGTTTTTCTGTCTTTATGTTGTCTGGGCATGCTCCGTCACGAGACAAACAATTCTGGTTTTGTCGAGGGGAGAGATCAGAAACATTTAAACATTCAGGTATGCGACACTTTATTACCTCAAGACATTACTGTGGACGAACTGACAGTCTAACATCATTATAACCCAGAAGAGACGTCGTAATAGTTGAAGCAGACATTCAAGGAGACAATCCATCTGAAACATGAAAAGGGCAGCTGGTGACATGTCTGGTGTGTGGTAAAATAGAGTTATACCTCCGGTCCAAAAGGCATAGTTAATACAGGAGGGCAGGTACAGAAGTCCTGATGGAGGATAACAATACAATGATTGCAAGTACAACATGTAGTAATCAAAAGTACTTAATAATACAGAATACAACATGTAGTAAGAAAAAGTACAAAATAATACAGAGTACAACATGTAGTAAGAAAAAGTACTAAATAATACAGAGTACAACATGTAGTAAGAAAAAGTACTTGATAATACAGAGTAAATTATGAAGTAAGCAAAAGTTCTAAATAATACAGAGTAAATTATGTAGCGAGCAAAAGTCCTAAACAATGCAGAGTAAATTATGAAGTAAGCAAAAGTTCTTAATAATACAGAGTACAACATGCAGTAATGAAAATTACTAAATACATGTAACACAGCGTACAAATTGTAGGAAGAAAAGGTCCTAAAAATACAGAGTACATCATGCAATAAGAAAAAATGCTAAATAATACAAAGTACAACATGTAGTAAGGAAAAAGTCCTAAATAATACAAATAAATAATACAGAGTACAAAATGAGGTTAAAGCAAAAGTGCTAAATAATACAGAGTAAATTATGAAGTAAGCAAAAGTGCTAAATAATACACAGCAGAACATGTAGTGAGCAAAAGTCCTAAATAATAGTCGAAAGTGCGCCGAAATGAGAAAAAAACAATGCGGCTAGCCCGTTAAGCACGAAAAACAAGCTGCCAATATGCAAGCAAAGCAGGCAGGCGACTATGATTGAGAGCTACGGTCCAGCAGCAATCCGAGATATACCCTCTCAGATCTTTTATTTCTGATCTTGTTATCCTAGTCTTCTCCTGACTCATGCTGCTGGTTTCTTGCTGTCCTAGTCTTCTCCTGACTCATGCTGCTGGTTTCTTGCTATCCTAGTCTTCTCCTGACTCATGCTGCTGGTTTCTTGCTATCCTAGTCTTCTCCTGACTCATGCTGCTGGTTTCTTGCTATCCTAGTCTTCTCCTGACTCATGCTGCTGGTTTCTTGCTATCCTAGTCTTCTCCTGACTCATGCTGCTGGTTTCTTGCTATCCTAGTCTTCTCCTGACTCATGCTGCTGGTTTCTTGCTATCCTAGTCTTCTCCTGACTCATGCTGCTGGTTTCTTGCTATCCTAGTCTTCTCCTGACTCATGCTGCTGGTTTCTTGCTATCCTAGTCTTCTCCTGACTCATGCTGCTGGTTTCTTGCTATCCTAGTCTTCTCCTGACTCATGCTGCTGGTTTCTTGCTATCCTAGTCTTCTCCTGACTCATGCTGCTGGTTTCTTGCTGTCCTAGTCTTCTCCTGACTCATGCTGCTGGTTTCTTGCTATCCTAGTCTTCTCCTGACTCATGCTGCTGGTTTCTTGCTATCCTAGTCTTCTCCTGACTCATGCTGCTGGTTTCTTGCTATCCTAGTCTTCTCCTGACTCATGCTGCTGGTTTCTTGTTATCCTAGTCTTCTCCTGACTCATGCTGCTGGTTTCTTGCTGTCCTAGTCTTCTCCTGACTCATGCTGCTGGTTTCTTGTTATCCTAGTCTTCTCCTGACTCATGCTGCTGGTTTCTTGCTGTCCTAGTCTTCTCCTGACTCATGCTGCTGGTTTCTTGCTGTCCTAGTCTTCTCCTGACTCATGCTGCTGGTTTCTTGCTCCTTTTGCGTTTCCGCTGACATGGTTTCTTGGCCTGACCCTGGCGTGCTGTTGAAGGCCAGGGTGTTATCGTCTGCTGAAATCACAGTGGCTGCTCTGCGTGCAGGCCGCATCAGCATCCGCAATTACTGATTTTGTTGTTCATTAATTTTGACAGTTTGTCCCACTGCTCCGGTGATATGAGCTCGTGCGCATGTGACGGTGCCAGAACATGTCCCCCAATCCCCACCAGTGCACGCTGTGGTTCTCCATTCTGTGTGAGGACAAGATTACGCAGGACGTCAACAAGATGTGTGTATGGTATTTGTTGAGGATTCCGACACGCAAGATGTAGGAATAGGAGTGGCAACAAGAGTGGTAGTAATGAAAACAGGAGTGAGAGAAAAAGTAGTTTAATTGGTGATAGTAGTAGTAGTAGTAGTAGTAGTAGTAGTAGTAGTAGTAGTAGTAGTAGTAGTAGTAGTAGTAGTAGTAGTAGTAGTAGTAGTAGTAGTAGTAGTAGTAGTAGTAGTAGTAGTAGTAGTAGTAGTAGTAGTAGTAGTAGTAGTAGTAGTAGTAGTAGTAGTAGTAGTAGTAGTAGTAGTAGTAGTAGTAGTAGTAGTAGTAGTAGTAGTAGTAGTAGTAGTAGCAGTAGTAGCAGTAGTAGTGTTGTACTAGTTTTTATTATTGTTGATATTATTTTTCTTATTATTTTATTATTATCATCATCATCAAAATCATCGTCGTCGTCGTCATCTTTTTCTTCTTCTTCTTCTTTCATAAATCGGACAGATCTGCTTTCAATATGAAAAATAATTAGGTTCCGTAACTCTTCCAGCCTTCATTCCGTACAGAACGTTGACCTTCAACTGATCAGCGAATTTCCTGAAACACGGATGGTCATTCGCTGACCACTGGGTAGCTGCTCTAGCTACTCTTATGTCATGTCCAGCTCTATGGCCGACTGGATTACTCGCCGTTGTTCTCCGAACATCAGATCGATGAGGCTCTGCGCTTCTCGTCTGCACACCGATGCTGGTCTCGGAGATGCCGAATCGTGTTCTGTTTCAGATGGAGAGTGCACAGGGCTTGCCTGCAGCTTGGGAAGGCACCTGTCACTTGTCTCGAAGATATTTATATATATATATATATATATATATATATATATATATATATATATATATATATATATATATATATATATATATATATATATATATATAAAGAGAGAGAGAGAGAGAGAGAGAGAGAGAGAGAGAGAGAGAGAGAGAGAGAGAGAGAGAGAGAGATATCTGGACTTTCAAAAATCGCTAATTGTTCCCCTTTTTAAAAGCTATTCGAGAACCGGAGAGCTGTGTGTGCAACATTCCAAAACGCCTTAGACATTTCGGTGAGGAATTATTTAGTACGAGAATAGGAAAGAAAAATGAATGAGCAGATAAAAGATAAAAACGAACAACCACATTCAACTGTCATGTTTAACCAGATATAGGCCTACTTTTTTTTCAAACTGGGTCTCACCAAAGTAAGGTCAAAGATATTCATCCGCACAGAGCGCGCAAACATTAACAGCAAACAGCTTGAAATTTATGACCGAACAATTTCCCCAATAAGCTGTGTAGAGGCCGCAGGAAGAGGAATAAAACTACGATCAAACAAAGGAGACACACGTTTTGACACGAAGAAGTGTACAATAATACAAATGAGGTCAAAGTCAAGAGGGTGGTGTTAGTTACTGGATACTTAAAAGATAAAGAATTAGAGATAGCAAGTTTTAACCAGAAACTTGGATACAGATAGGCCTTGAGAAAATATCTAACCTAATAAAAAAAAAAAAAAAAACTCTTAAGCTTAATCATTCCTCCATCATCCCATTTCGATATGACATATCACCTAATTCTGTAATTTCCTGACCTATTTAAAAAGCTTATACCTTCTCATTAAATTTTATTCTGATTTTTTTATGTAAATTCCAGCGCAGCAAAATGTGCCGAGCGGTGCATGGTTGTCTTGCGGGAATTCGTAGCTGCCTGGTTATTTTAACCTACAAAATATTGAATGTTAAACTGGATTATATCATAACATTAGAAGACTACTGGTAGTTCTGCAAACTTGATCTTTTCTGTAAATAGAAACCCTAGAAACCCTCAAACTCGCAAAGTTTGTCTTTTCTCTAAACAGAAACCTAGAAACCATCAAATTTGATCTTTTCTCTAAATAGAAGCCACAAAACCCGCAACGTTGATCTTTCCTCTAAACAAACAATACAAAACTTGCTATGAATTGTCGAAAGGCAGAGCGGCTTTAAGCACTTTTTGTGGAAATCCATAGCTTCTAATGAGTGATATTGAAATAGATTAGAAAATTAGAGAGAGCAGCTCATTTCCACAAAAGGCTCATATTCTCTTCATTACAATCAAATATACAATTTTTTTCTTTTGATGATTCAATCATTCCTGCGGCCTCGAAGAGGCATTGACCTGGCGAAGTTCTGTCTGGAACTGAATTCTGTCACGCTATTGGTTGAAAACTGCCCTCCGTGCAAGGTAATTTGGAGCCCTCTCACGGCTTAACAGATCAGGCATCAACATCATCGTGGCCCTTGCTCAGCGTGACTCAGGGTAGAGGCCACTTACAATTTATCGTGTCCATCTTTCCCCTTCCCAGGACAGTTTCTCACTGCAACACGTCAAGTAATGATCATTGTTTATTAACTTAAGTCTGACGGAAAGAAAAGAAAAAGATATTGATAAAGCCTTTTTGTAAAGATTCATCTGCAACCTTGTGGAGCGGAAAAAAAATGAAATCTAAATAAGTTGTTTCATATTGTTTTATATCCATTAAAAAAAAAGTAAAAAACAAGAAAGATTGTCATAACGGGTGTGGAAAGGTCAAGGGTGGGAGTGGGGGTAAATGGAACCTAATAACGATAATTTGTTACATAATGATATTGTTTTATATCATATAAAAGACTACAATAAAGATGATCACGTGAGGTGCAGAGCCGACTGCTGAGGGAGGCTGTGTGGAAACAGACCTGGTCGGCGACGAAGAGGGAGAGAACTCGTGGAAAACTCTAGACGGCACTTGTATGGGAAAAGGGAGTTCTCGTCCTTGTGCTGAATGTGCGCGAAAAAAGGGAAAAAAAAAATGAGATGTGAGGAAAGCTTTCAATCAAGATTTCTTCAAACCACAACTTTATAAGGTATGGCTGTAAGTGGAGATGGGGGCGAGGGAGCTGCTTCACCTCTGAGACAACTCGTAGTTTTAGAAAGCAAGTACAACAATTAGAAATAGTGCTGATTTTTCCTTTGCATGCATTTAATTTCTTTGATCTTGGTTGTATTTTTTTGTTTTGTTGTGGCTGTTGTTGTTGTTTTTTAACAGTTACTTACACGATAATCTATATTTGAAGAGGGTTCTTTCCATTAAAAGGCTATGAAATGCCCAGACTCACCATTGTGTTCTATTTATAGCACTTCCGCTGCTTCAGGAGAAGACATTTCATAGAGCCGTGACGAAAGCAGAGGATCGGGATAAAACGTCGCACGTCTTGATTGATTACTTGGAATCTACAGCGTCAGGGTGGCTAGAGGTAAGAGAATAACGAATTCACATCATATATACATACACACACACACACACACACACACACACAGAGGAAGAGAGCGAAGAAGAAGATAGAGAGAAAAAAAAACCATGGAAAAGGCGATGTAGCAAATGAGATTATCTATATAATTGCGCTTTCCCAGCGTATAACATTATCGCGAATAATTCATATCGTATCATAGATAGGGGAACACGGAGGTAAATTATGTCTAGAGATGACACAATCATTTTACCACAAAGATAGTATTCTCATGATTGAAAAAAAGCTTTGCATAGGTTGTTTAAACATACAGAATGTATTGAAACGGGGTATAAAATACTAAAATTTTTTATAACAAATGCATTTCTCAGATGACTTCAGACACTCCATATTGAAGGCTAAAAAATAGATGAATGCTGAGTTCAATCATTGTCATTCCCATTTCAAACTGAAGGAATTGCGTAAACAGAGCTGTCTGTGCCATTCAAAAGTTGTTTTAGTGTTGATTGAAGTCATGGAATTTCAGTTTCATCTTAATGTCTTTCAAGATTCGGCATGATGTTAAAATATGACTGTAGAAACACATTCCAAATATCACTGCTTGAGATGGCAGTGCCCAGGCACGGCACACACAGTGCCTAAACAGTGCACAGGCATTGCCGAAACAGTGCACAGGCAGTGCCGAAACAGTGCACAGGCAGTGCCCAAACAGTGCACAGGCAGTGCCCAAACAGTGCACAGGCAGTGCCCAAACAGTGCACAGGCAGTGCCCCTCGAATGAAGTAACGTAAATCGGGACCGACATTCGTTAAAATTGTTGAATAGTAGAACCGCTGGGTTTCAGAACTCATATCACAGGTATAATCGACAGAGAAGAACAAGAACAAGAACAAGAAGAATAACAAGAATAACAAGAACAAGAAGAGGAGAGTGATAGAGAGAGGGAGAGAGAGAGAGAGAGAGAGAGAGAGAGAGAGAGAGAGTAGCCAAGGCATAAATTAATGCGTCTTAGAATTAGAATTGAAAGTCCTTATAATTTCACTTTTATCAGGGCTGGATAGAACATTTTTTTATGGTC
>JAWDGP010003742.1:310000-325000 GCA_033675545.1 Elysia crispata | reverse complement strand
TCACTTTCACACTCTCTCTGTCATTTCCCCTTTATTTCTCTCTCTCTCTCTCTCTCTCTCTCTCTCTCTTTCCCCACCCTCTCTCTCTCCCTCTCTCTCTCTTTCCCCACGCTCTCTCTCTCCCCCCCCTCTCTCTCTGTCTCTGTCTGTCTGTCTGTCTGTCTGTCTCTCTCTCTCTCTCTCTCTCTCTCTCTCTCTCTCTCTCTCTCTCTCTCTCTCTCTCTCTCTCTCTGCCGACCTCTCTCGCTTTTCACCTAATGGTACAGTGTATGTCACCTGTACCCACACCCCTTATCAAATGTTTCTCCATCTCTTGACCCCGGCCCACCTATCAAGTTCCATTGTTCCACACAACAAATACTCGAGAATGACGGCAGTTGTCACAAGACACGCCCTCTCTCCTGCGTATGAATGAACCATCGCAGAGCTTTTACAATGGCTCTGGGCCTACAGTGACCGATTTCAACAAGAGTACTCGCTCATGTACCAAGCCCAATGAAATCTGAAAAGAACTAATTTCAGAACCCCTTCGAGTGTTCTAGACCAAAGACCGTAGAAGTGCTCTACGCTTATAGACCTCGATCGTGTACCCAACCCAAATAAACCTGAAAAAAAATTAATTTCAGAACCCCTTCATTAACTCCATTTCTATATTTACTGATTTAACGAATGGAAGTCGATCATTTACTAAACCTGGTGAAACCTGATAACAAAACAGATGCGTATCGGCGAACCAGCTTGAGCTTCAGCGTCAAAGAAAGAAAGACAAGATTTGTAAACGGGACTAAGATCAAAGCTTACCCTGATAAGAATTCTGTGTTTTCTGAAACCCACCTCTCTTATATTGAGTAAATTTGTTATGCAAAAAAAAAAAGAAGTGGAGTTAGTCTGTGCAAGTGGGTTATGCAACAAAACGGGGTTAATTATGTGAAGTTGAATAAAATTGCGAGACTGGGTGAGCGATAATAGAGTATAGAAAGATTGACAGAGAGAGACAGAGATAGCAATATTAAAATATAACGTTACGCTTGGCAAAATCCCCTATTGTATCACTCTGATGCTAGAATAGAAAGGGGGAGAGGCAGAGAGATAGATAGATAGAGAGAGACAGATAATAATGTTAATCATTATAATGTTACCTTTGACAACATCCCCTATTAAACCGCTCTGTGTATCCTGAGAGAGAGTCAGACAGAGAGAGAGAGAGACAAAGATAGAAAGAGAGAAAGAGAAAGACAGAAAGAGAGAAAGAAAGAGAGAGACACACACACACAGAGACAGAAAGACAGAGAGAGACAGAAATAGAAAGAGAGAGACAGAGAGAGAGGGATACAGAGAAAGAGGCAGAGAGAGATAGAGAAAGACAGAGAGACAGAAAGAGACAGATAGAGACAGTCAGAGAGAGAGAGAGAGAGAGAGAGAGAGAGAGAGAGAGAGAGAGAGAGAGAGAGAGAGAGAGAGAAAGAAGACGAGTCATGACTATTCATTACAGATTTTTTTTCGAAAGAAATTAAGTTGGTTTGAACGAAAAAAAAATATCTACTCTATGCAGGTGTTCCTTCAATATTACCTCTCCACACAGATCTAATGCCTGAGTTAAGAAAAACCTTGATGTGTTCCAGATTATTTTGATATTAACTCACACTTGATGTGTTCCAGCTGGTTTTTATTTTAACTCACACTTGATGTGTTCCAGCTTATTTTGATATTAACTCACACTTGATGTGTTCCAACTTATTTTGATATTAACTCACACTTGATGTGTTCCAGCTTACTCTGATATTAACTCACACATGATGTGTTCCAGCTTACTCTGATATTAACTCACACTTGATGTGTTCCAGTTTATTTTGATATTAACTCTCACTTGATGTGTTCCAGCTTATTTTGATATTAACTCGCACTTGATGTGTTCCAGCTAATTTTGATATTAACTCGCAACAAAACGTTCTGAAGATAATTTTTACCTAACTGAAAAAAAAGAAAGTATTTAAGAAACATAATAAAAAGCAACAGAAAAACTAAAATCCATGGAAAATTGAAAGAGAAAAAAAAACAAAACAATATAAAGACGCCAAAAAGAACAATAGATCACGCACAAACAGATATTCTTATGATCAGCCAGAAGTAGATTGGGCACATAAAGATCATATCAAGGTCAGCCAGAAAAAGATAAAGCTCACACAGATCATCTGAAGGTCGGCTATGGTCGAACTGACAGATTTGGTAACCTAGTCACCTTAATCTGTCTTTCAGAAAGGAAGAGGCAGAGCCACAAAATAGGGATCACACTGTATTAGCTCAGATCAGGACATTCGCCTGTGTGCCCATCAACCTGTAAGAAGGGCATCTATGGAAGCTTCACCGTGTGCTACGAGAAATCATTTATTTCTTTGCGTGTACGCATTTTCCATTTCCACGAACGGCAGGTCACGTGTGCCGCTGACGTCACAACTCTAAAGGATATAACACTGACAGATAGGTAATAATAGTAGAATCCTGACCATTCACGTCATCCTCAAGGTAATCTAGCTACACATTACTGTAGCCTATTATACGCTAATATTGTGTGAGTCTAAAAAATTAAGAGTTGTTAGTCTTTCATGAGTCATTGGATTTCAATCAATTTCTAATTGTTTTGTTATTTCTTTACTAGCTGCCGCAAAAACTTGAAGCATCACATAAATGACAAGTTAAGGTGGTTGATTCTAGAGATTATCTTTGAAATCCTGAAAGTGAACAAATGTGTCTTTCATAGTTGCATCGGAACATTATAGAGAAGGGGTTTCAATAGTCACTGTCAGGGATCTGTACAGATGGGACTTCAATAGTTGTTATCAGGGATCTGTAGAGAAAGGGTTTCAATAGTTACTCTCGGCTATCTGTAGAGATGGAGCTTCAATAGTTACTGTCGGGGATCTGTAGAGATGGGACTTCAATAGTTACTGTCGGGGATCTGTAGAGATGGGACTTCAATAGTTACTGTCGGGGATCTGTAGAGATGGGACTTCAATAGTTACTGTCGGGGATCTGTAGAGATGGGACTTCAATAGTTACTGTCGGGGATCTGTAGAGATGGAGCTTCAATAGTTACTGTCGGGGATCTGTAGAGATGGAGCTTCAATAGTTACTGTCGGGGATCTGTAGAGATGGGACTTCAATAGTTACTCTCGGAGATCTGTAGAGATGAGACTTCAATAGTTATTGTCAGGGATCTGTAGAGATGGGACTTCAATAGTTTCTGTCAGAGATCTGTAGAGATGGGACTTCAATAATATCTGTCAGGGATCGAAAGAGATGGGGCTTCAATAGTTACTGTCAGGGATCTGTAGAGATGGGACTTCAATAGTTACTGTCGGGGATCTGTAGAGATGGGTCTTCAATAGTTACTGTCGGAGATCTGTAGAGATGGGACTTCAATAATATCTGTCAGGGATCGAAAGAGATGGGGCTTCAATAGTTACTGTCAGGGATCTGTAGAGATGGGACTTCAATAGTTACTGTCAGGGATCTGTAGAGATGGGACTTCAATAGTTACTATCGGAGATCTGGAGAGATGGGACTTCAATAATATCTGTCAGGGATCGAAAGAGATGGGGCTTCAATAGTTACTGTCAGGGATCTGTAGAGATGGGACTTCAATAGTTACTGTCAGGGATCTGTAGAGATGGGACTTCAATAGTTACTGTCGGGGATCTGTAGAGATGGGACTTCAATAGTTACTGTCAGGGATCTGTAGAGATGGGGCTTCAATAGTTACTGTCGGGGATCTGTAGAGATGGGACTTCAATAGTTACTGTCAGGGATCTGTAGAGATGGGGCTTCAATAGTTACTGTCGGGGATCTGTAGAGATGGGACTTCAATAGTTACTGTCGGGGATCTGTAGAGATGGGGCTTTAATAGTTACTGTTGGGGATCTGTAGAGATGGGGCTTCAATAGTTACTGTCGGGGATCTATAGAGATGGGGCTTTGATAGTTACTGTTGGGGATCTGTAGAGATGGGGCTTCAATAGTTACTGTCGGGGATCTATAGAGATGGGGCTTTGATAGTTACTGTCGGGGATCTATAGAGATGGGGCTTTGATAGTTACTGTCGGGGATCTATAGAGATGGGGCTTTAATAGTTACTGTCGGGGATCTATAGAGATGGGGCTTTGATAGTTACTGTCGGGGATCTATAGAGATGGGGCTTTAATAGTTACTGTCGGGGATCTATAGAGATGGGACTTCAATAGTTACTGTCGGGGATCTGTAGAGATGGGACTTCAATAGTTACTGTTGGGGATCTGTAGAGATCTGTAAACATGGATAGTAGATGAGAGATATTTCGGCCCGTCGCGACCAGTTGAATTATGGAATAATTGAAGGATCCGTTGTTGATTGAATCATTGATCATATTTTCCCGTTTTATAATAGCTTTATATTTTTTTAATCAACTAAATAATGGATCTCTTGTTCAGTTTTCACCTGAATTAAACGATGCATTATTGGGAAGATCGATTCAAGGTAATCGCAGATTTTTTTTTTTTTAAGTATTGAAACACCAATACAACAGCAGGCATAGTGACGTGATTCTACTCCACAACTACGGTTCAAGACGATCTAGGGCCTTATTAATACACGTATAGTAACTTTTCGACTATCGCTATCTAATGGTTATGCCAGGCACTATACAATACATCGTGAAGTTCCTTCGAGTCTCTTTAAACCAGCGCTTATAAACGATCAACATGGCGGCCACAGGTAAGTGAAAGGCAGACATCTAGAGACTCTCCGCGAAGCATTCCTAGGTTCTCGTACCGTCACATTCCAAACATGATAGCACCGAGATTTTGTAGAGACAAAACGAGGAACATCTGTTTCCGGTATGTTTTGGGGAATGCCTACCCATACTTGAGCTTCGTGTTGTTCCATATTACAGGAAGAATGTGTGAACTTTTAGCCAGATTAAACTGCCATTTATCGTATTATCAATTGTGCAGAAAATGTGCGTGCCTGCCTTCACCGGCGGTTAATACCGCAGATTGCGGTCTGAAGAACATCGGTGAAACTAAAGTTACATCTGCGCAGTTTTTCTTGTCCTAAGACTTAAACTTGTCTTATGATAAAAGCTGATCTTTTTCTTTCACAACCTCATTTCCAAGAATTTTACTCCCGCCTTGCTAACGCGGGCTTCATTAACTGCAAATATTTGATCCAGATATTAAAGTTTCTGTTTGATTAGTGTCCCTGATTTATTCGACTACTTTCATCTTGTTACAAAGCATCTTACACCTTTTTATAAAACATGAATTCTATAATTTGGTTACAAAGCATGAAGAATTATATATATATATATATATATATATCTTGTTACAAAGCATGGAGACTTATATATATATTGTTACAAAGCATGGAGACTTATAAATCTTTTTACAAAACATGAAGACTTATATATCTTGTTACAAAGCATGAAGGCTTATATATCTTGTTACCAATCACGAAGACTTATATATCTCGTTGCAAAGCATGAAGGCTTATCTTATTACAATACAAAGCATGAAGGCTTATATATCTTGTTACAAAGCATGAAGGCTTATATATCTTGTTACAAAGCATGAAGGCTTATATATCTTGTTACAAAGCATGAAGGCTTATATATCTTGTTACAAAGCATGAAGGCTTATATATCTTGTTACAATACAAAGCATGAAGGCTTATTTATCTGGTTACAAATCATGAAGACTTATATATCTTGTTACAAAGCATGAAGGCTTTATATCTTGTTACAAAGCATGAAAGCTTATATATCTTGTTACAAAGCATGAAGACTTATATATCTTGTTACCAATCATGAAGACTTATATATCTTGTTACAAATCATGAAGACTTATATATCTTGTTACAAAGCATGAAGACTTATATATCTTGTTACAAAGCATGAAGACTTATATATCTTGTTACAAAGCATGAAGACTTATATATCTTGTTACCAATCATGAAGACTTATATATCTTGTTACAAATCATGAAGACTTATATATCTTGTTACAAAGCATGAAGGCTTATATATCTTGTTACCAATCATGAAGACTTATATATCTTGTTACCAATCATGAAGACTTATATATCTTGTTACCAATCATGAAGACTTATATATCTTGTTACAAAGAATGAATATTATTTTGTATTTTATCACAAAGAACTTTAGGTTCGAGATCGCCCAATATCGTATACCAGTAATTTTTTTTTTTTTGTAAAAAAAAAAAAAAACATTGCCCGTCTTAATATATATATATATATATATATACACACACACACACTCACACACACACATATATATATAAATATATATATATATATATATATATATATATATATATATTAGTCTCTCATCATTACAGAAGAACAAAATAAAATCAATTGGACAGCAAATAACCCATCCCATACGGCTACATCCGCCGCATACATATCGTAAGGTTTCATTCACACCAGGTAACGCAAAAAAACAAAATTCTCTCACGTCTGAGGAATGTTGGGTAAATAAACCGCGATCTTGCGACCTCTGGGTCTTGTAAAGGGTAAAGCGGGCTCTTTACAAATTGACATCTTGAGGCAGAATACAGCAGACAGGAATATCTATGCTAGCAAGTGATAGAATAGATTCATTCTGCTTGCAGCGGCAGTATTAACAAATGGATTTTTTGATTGTGTCAATTGATATGGATGAAATTTTTTTGATGGAGTTATTTAGGTAATACAAAGCTCAAGGTTAATTTGACCCTAGGTACGTAAGTCAATTGTCTTCATTCATTAGGTTGTCATTCAAGAATATGTCTTCATTCAAGAAGTTGCTTTAATTCCTGAAGTTGTCTTCATTCCTGAAGTTGTCTTCATTCAAGAAGTTGTCTAAATTCACAAAGTTTTCTTCATCTAAGAAGTTCTCTTAATTGGTGAAGTTGTCTTAATTCAAGAAGTTGTCTTAATTTATGAAGTTGTCTTCATTCAAAAAATTATCTTAATTCAAAAAGTTGTCTTCATCCAAGAAGTCGTCTTAACTCCTGAACTTGTCTTGTTTGATGAAGTTGTCTTCCTTCCAAAAATTGTCTTGATTCAAAAAGTTGTATTATTTCGGGAAGTTGTGTTCATTCAAGAGCTTGTCTTAATTCATTAAGTCGTCCTAATTCATGAAGTTGTCTTATATCATAAAATTGTTTTAATTCAAGAACTTGTCTTAATTCGTGAAGTTGCCTTAATTCAAAAACTTGTCTTAATTTAAGAACTTGTTTTATTTCAAGAAATCGTCTTAATTCAAGAAGTTGTCTTCATCCCAGAAGTTGGTCTGAAAATAAAAAAAAGAGAATGCAACTGAATCTTATACATGGAACTAATCGGCGAGAAAGAGGACTGAACCAGAAACCAACGAGACGGAAAATATTCCCACCACAGTAATGTGCCCATGCATCATGGAACACATAGTAATTGGCAGAAATTCCGGACACTAATGTTACAATATTGCTTTTAAATGATGCTAATAAACAGCATATAATCATGCTATAACGTATTACAATAATCATCTGACCACTTCGAACTTGGTAGGATATTGCCTTCTGAGTGAAAAATAATTTTAAAAAAAACCACTATCTTCCTCGTACATAGATGATTATAACCTTAATTATTTTCTATATCAGCATCATCAGCATCATCATCATCAACAACATTATTACAACCATCATCAGCAGCATCGTCATTATCATCAGCATTATTACAATCATCATCAGCAGCATCGTCATCATCATCATCATCAACATTATTACAACCATCATCGGCAGCATCGTCATCATCATCATCATAATCATCATCATCATCATCATCATCGCCACCATCATCATCATCATCATCATCATCATTATCATCATCATCATCATCATGATCAACATCATCATTATCATCATCTTCAGTTTAACTCTGTCCTCTACTTCACACCCTTATATTTATCTTTAATTTTTTCTATCTACATTTACTTATAAATTGTTTTCCGCGGTACTCAGTACACCTCAGCGCCAACCGTTTATGGTGGACTGATGTTGAAAGTAGAACTGCCACAGATTCTCCTGTCCTTCACCTTCGGCTTCCTTGTTTTAGATCATGTTTGTTGTTAAGGGCGCGTCTTTAACCTTTAACCTCATTGCTTCTCTCACCCAGTTCAGCATTCCTGTAGACACCTGGTTCTGTAGAGGTCTGAATCCCCCCTCCCCACCCCTCCCTCGCCTCCTCCTCACAGAGGGCCACTCCCCCCCTGCGCTATCTGGCTGGGTATTTAACCCAACGAGCCGAGATCCACGGGGACATTAAATATTGGCGGAAAGTGGAGCCACATCTACTCGTCTCAGCCTTCTGTAGCTTGTGGTTGGCCCATTCTGCGAGAGGGACAGCAAAAGTGAGCAGCATCACTCACTGCCGATTCTTCACCGCGCCCTGGAGCGTATGTCCAGTAAGTGTGTCTGAGTATTTTTATCTCTTTGTGGTGTTAAAATTAAACCCGTAAGTCATTAAAGCTTAACTGTAATGAAAAGGTTTTCTCCAAACGATGCAATTCCTTGCTGTACTGTTGTAGTGAAACCAGTTGAAGAATTAACAGAACATTGAGAAGACATCAGACTGACCTACATCTACAGAGATCATGACTTTATTTTTTTAATTCAATCTTGATTTGTTTAATTGATAATAAGAAGAAAAAACATGTATTCTTACTGCCAAACGAAATCTAATCAATACGTCATAACCCTTTAAAAAGATTCCTACAGTTCAATTCCAGAGCCTTGCAGAGGATAAAATAATCTAAAAATTGCAAGTGGTTGAACCTAGACTACAATTTTTGTAGTATAAGATATAAGCTACACCAATCGCTCATATAAACGATGTTGTATAAAATTTACAATGTCATCGTTGTGCAGTAACTGCGATTAACGAAATATGAATGATTCAATAATACAGTATGTATTGTGTTTTACTTTTTTCTCGATTTAGACATTTATTTCGCATGATATTAAATCCCCCCACCGTGTTCATTACTTTTCATTCTCTACTTCTCCCGTTTTACTTTCAATTCAATGCCATCAACTGCTATCTGAATTGTCTTGCTTCATACTCCACCACTATCCTCTACATGATCTTGCTTCATACTCCTCCACTACTCTCTACATGATCTTGATTCATACTCCACTACTCTCTACATGATCTTGCTTCATACTCCTCCACTACTCTCTACATGATCTTGATTCATACTCCACTACTCTCTACATGATCTTGCTTCATACTCCTCCACTACTCTCTACATGATCTTGATTCATACTCCTCCACTACTCTCTACATGATCTTGATTCATACTCCACTACTCTCTACATGATCTTGGTTCATACTCCTCCACTACTCTCTACATGATCTTGGTTCATACTCCTCCACTACTCTCTACATGATCTTGTTTCATACTCCTCCACTACTCTCTACATGATCTTGTTTCATACTCCTCCACTACTCTCTACATGATCTTGTTTCATACTCCTCCAATACTCTCTACATGATCTTGTTTCATACTCCTCCACTACTCTCTACATGATCTTGTTTCATACTCCTCCACTACTCTCTACATGATCTTGGTTCATACTCCACTACTCTCTACATGATCTTGATTCATACTCCACCACTCTCTACATGATCTTGGTTCATACTCCACTACTCTCTACATGATCTTGATTCATACTCCACCACTCTCTACATGATCTTGGTTCATACTCCACTACTCTCTACATGATCTTGATTCATACTCCTCCACTACTCTCTACATGATCTTGCTTCATACTCCTCCAATACTCTCTACATGATCTTGATTCAAATTCCTCCACTACTCTCTACATGATCTTGATTCATACTCCTCCACTACTCTCTAAATGAATATGGTTCATACTCCACCACTTTCTACATGATCAAGGTTCATACTCCTCCACTACTCTCTACATGATCTTGGTTCATACTCCTCCACTACTCTCTACATGATCTTGATTCATACTCCACCACTCTCTACATGATCTTGGTTCATACTCCACTACTCTCTACATGATCTTGATTCATACTCCTCCACTACTCTCTACATGATCTTGCTTCATACTCCACTACTCTCTACATGATCTTGATTCAAATTCCTCCACTACTCTCTACATGATCTTGGTTCATACTCCTCCACTACTCTCTACATGATCTTGATTCATACTCCTCCACTACTCTCTACATGATCTTGATTCATACTCCTCCACTACTCTCTACATGATCTTGATTCATACTCCTCCACTCTCTACATGATCTTGATTCAAATTCCTCCACTACTCTCTACATGATCTTGGTTCATACTCCTCCACTACTCTCTACATGATCTTGATTCATACTCCACCACTCTCTACATGATCTTGCTTCATACTCCACTATTCTCTACATGATCTTGATTCATACTCCTCCACTACTCTCTACATGATCTTGCTTCATACTCCTCCACTACTCTCTACATGATCTTGATTCAAATTCCTCCACTACTCTCTACATGATCTTGATTCATACTCCTCCACTACTCTCTACATGATCTTGGTTCATACTCCACCACTTTCTACATGATCCAGGTTCATACTCCTCCACTACTCTCTACATGATCTTGGTTCATACTCCACCACTCTCTACATGATCTTGGTTCATACCCCACCACTTTCTACATGATCTTGATTCATACTCCACTACTCTCTACATGATCTTGTTTCATACTCCACCACTCTCTACAAGATCCAGGTTCATACTCCTCCAATACTCTCTACATGATCTTGTTTCACACAGTACCACTCTCTACATGATTTTGTTTCATACGCTACTACCCTCTACATGATTTTGATTCATACCCTCCACTTCTCTCTACACGATCTTGGTTAATACTCATCCACTACTCTCTACATGATCTTGGTTCATACTCCACCGCTCTCTTCATGATATGGGTTAATACTACTCCACTACTCTCTACATGATCTTGGTTCATACTCCACCACTACTCTCTACATGATCTTGTTTCATACTCCACTACTCTCTACATGATCTTGGTTCATACTCCACCACTACTCTCTACATGATCTTGGTTCATACTCCACCACTACTCTCTACATGATCTTGCTTCATACTCCACCACTACTCTCTACATGATCTTGGTTCATACTCCACCACTTTCTACATGATCCAGGTTCATACTCCTCCACTACTCTCTACATGATCTTGTTTCATACTCCACCACTTTCTACATGATCCAGGTTCATACTCCTCCACTACTCTCTACATGATCTTGTTTCATACTCCACCACTTTCTACATGATCCAGGTTCATACTCCTCCACTACTCTCTACATGATCTTGTTTCATACTCCACCACTCTCTACAAGATCCAGGTTCATACTCCTCCAATACTCTCTACATGATCTTGGTTCATACTCCTCCACTACTCTCTACATGATCCAGGTTCATACTTCTCCAATACTCTCTACATGATCTTGGTTCATACTCCACCACTGTCTACATGATCCAGGTTCATACTCCTCCAATACTCTCTACATGATCTTGTTTCATACTCCTCCAATACTCTCTACATGATCCAGGTTCATACTCCTCAATACTCTCTACATGATCTTGCTTCATACTCCTCCACTACTCTCTACATGATCTTGATTCATACTCCACTACTCTCTACATGATCTTGCTTCATACTCCTCCACTACTCTCTACATGATCTTGATTCATACTCCTCCACTACTCTCTACATGATCTTGATTCATACTCCACCACTCTCTACATGATCTTGGTTCATACTCCACTACTCTCTACATGATCTTGATTCATACTCCACCACTCTCTACATGATCTTGGTTCATACTCCACTACTCTCTACATGATCTTGATTCATACTCCTCCACTACTCTCTACATGATCTTGCTTCATACTCCTCCACTACTCTCTACATGATCTTGATTCAAATTCCTCCACTACTCTCTACATGATCTTGATTCATACTCCTCCACTACTCTCTAAATGAATATGGTTCATACTCCACCACTTTCTACATGATCAAGGTTCATACTCCTCCAATACTCTCTACATGATCTTGGTTCATACTCCACCACTACTCTCTACATGATCTTGTTTCATACTCCACCACTACTCTCTACATGATCTTGGTTCATACTCCACCACTACTCTCTACATGATCTTGTTTCATACTCCACCACTCTCTACAAGATCCAGGTTCATACTCCTCCACTACTTTCTACATGATCTTGGTTCATACTCCACCACTTTGTACATGATCCAGGTTCATACTCCTCCAATACTCTCTACATGATCTTGTTTCATACTCCTCCAATACTCTCTACATGATCCAGGTTCATACTCCTCAATACTCTCTACATGATCTTGGTTCATACTCCTCCACTACTCTCTACATGATCCAGGTTCATACTTCTCCAATACTCTCTACATGATCTTGTTTCATACTCCACCACTGTCTACATGATCCAGGTTCATACTTCTCCAATACTCTCTACATGATCTTGGTTCATACTCCACCACTGTCTACATGATCCAGGTTCATACTCCTCAATACTCTCTACATGATCTTGGTTCATACTCCTCCACTACTCTCTACATGATCTTGGTTCATACTCCTCCACTACTCTCTACATGATCCAGGTTCATACTTCTCCAATACTCTCTACATGATCTTGTTTCATACTCCACCACTCTCTACATGATCTTGTTTCATACTCCTCCACTACTCTCTACATGATCTTGTTTCATACTCCTCAAATACTCTCTACATGATCTTGTTTCATACTCCACCACTTTGTACATGATCCAGTTTCATACTCCTCCACTATTCTCTACATGATCTTGGTTCATACTCTACCGCTCTCTTCATGATATGGGTTAATACTCCTCCACTACTCTATACATGGTCTTGGTTTATAATCGCTGTTAAATAAAAGAAAGAGACATAGATAGCGTGTGTGCGTGTGCGTGTTAAAAACAATGGTAGTCTCGGTTAGTTGTTAATCATAATATTTGAAGAGGGAAAAGACCAAAGATGCATAAACTACATGTATTGCATTAAATAAAAAAAAAGTGGGCACTCAATTAAACATAGAAGAGAGACAGAATAAGGGAGAAATAAAAAGACAAAATGAAAGAGAGGTATATATACATATACATAATGAGAGAGAGAGAAAAAGAGAGAGAGAGATAAAGAGTCACGATGAAAGAAAGATAATGAGCTAAAAACAGAAAGAGACACAATGAGGAGCTACTGAGACAAACGAAGAGAGAAAAAGAAAAGAAATGCTGTAACCACTCCCCACAATAAACGATTTTTTAACGATCATTTTAAATTCTATTGTAGCTCTCCAACCACCCACATCTCTTATCCAACAAGTCCTCTCCCCCCCCCCCCCCTTTCTTATTTTGTCACAACTCCCTCGTGACCCTCTGTGAATAACAACTTTGTAACCAATCAGGATCGACGTGCCTTCCTCCTCTTCGTTCATTCCTGAAATTCTCGAACAATTTGGCCATGACGCCAGTGTCCGCTAACTCATCTTCTGCGTATTTACCCCAGCACCCCACCCCTCCTCCCTCCACCTATCCCCTCCCCCTCCGCCTCCCACATCCTTCCCAATATATCTCTGCGTAACTGATCCTGCGAAAACTTTCGCTGTAAATTAAAACTGATACCATTAAAGAAACAGTTGATTAATTTTCTAACGTCCAAATCTATTTATAGGTTCTTTAAAAGGTTCATTATCAAGTTAGTTAAAAATAAATACGCAGCTATGCAATACCCGCAAGGCACTGCATCTCTTGGCACCTTTTAACGGGAATTCCAAGCCTTATAATGAGCTTATCGAAGTAACTTTAAATAGATTGGGAAAGTACATAATCAACTATTTTCCAATATTTTGGTATATGGTATCTGCAGCGTTAAAACAAACATGCTAGAAGTAGCTGCTACGATCCACTTGTTCTGCCAGCCCACCTACATTTTCTAATACACCAGGCATTTTTAAGTGTCTGTCACATGATATGAAGTTCCAAGTTAAAAAAATAAAAACAAAAACCTCTCATCAGATAGAAATGAGCCAGATAGCGTTTCAATCTCGGTTGCCAACAACCCACGTATGTATAATGACCTGAAAAATGGTTCGAGGTAATCATTATGGTAATAATTCTACCATCCCTCATCTTTTCCCGGTGTCTGCTCTTTTAATATTTCTAGTAATGTTAATACGCAGGCGAGAGACCAACAGACAGGGCAGACCAAGCCACAGAGGTTTAATCTGGGCCGAGATCTATGCTTAGACTAATTTTTGTACCCACATCACGGGCACGGGGGAACCATTTCGTAAGTCCCCGCCACCCCAGCCACAGATTAGAGTAACTACCCCGCTGTTAAGCCGGCAGACAGCAAGAGACTCGCTCTGGTCGGGGAAACTTTTTCTTCAGATATTTAGATTTAAAACTGAGCTTTGTTGTAAACTGGTCGAGAAACTTTGTCTTCAGATAGTTAGATCTAAAACTTTTTTCTTCAGATATTTAAATCTAAAACTGAGCGCAGCTGTAAATTAAACGGGAAACTTTTTTGAGGTATTTAAATCTAAAACTGAGGAAGGCTGTAAATTGGACCGGAAACTTTTTTTAGGTATTTATATCTAAAGCTGAGTATTGCTGTAAATTGGTCGCAAAACTTTTTTTAAAACATATTTTAAATGTAAATGCTATAAAGTGGGAAAATTTGTTTTCAGATATTTAGATCTCAAACTAAGTATTGTTGTAAATTGGGCGGGAAATTTTTTTTTTTTTTTTTTTTGAGGTATTTAGATCTTAAATTGAGTACTGCTGCAAATTGGTCGGGTAACTTATTATTCAGATATTTAAATTTTAAAATGAGCA
>JAWDGP010003742.1:285000-305000 GCA_033675545.1 Elysia crispata | reverse complement strand
AAGGGCAACGTTCTGGTTGACTGCCTCAACAAAGTATCAGCATAATGAAAAACATCAGAATGTTTTTATAATGAAAGACAAAGATTCCATAAATACTTTTCAGCCATCGTGTCAATATATTTTTGGAGCTCTCTCAAAAATGGGTTTGGTTCTTCGGTCATTCCATATGATAAAATAAACCGCTATACTCCGACCCTAACAATTATTTACGTATTAAGCTTTCTTCTGCTGGGAAGTGTATGGCAGCAAAAATTAGGCACCACACACATAAACCGACGATTTTTACTCCAACCCTAGAAACTTTATCCTCTGCAGATCTCACAGCGGACATTCAAATCTTTAACCAACATTGTTCTTGAGTAAGAAGGAATGTGCTCTTAGAAAACTGACACCCTTACTGAACAATCTCCTCCCCTTATCACGTGACCGACAGAACATTATTCCCTGCACCAACGCACATCCTGTAGACAGTGGAGCACCAGATTATTATCTATCAGGAGTGAGTTATCCCACCACTGTCGCTAAGTGGCGTATCAAGCTTGGAGTGCACCACTTTTGACAGAGCACCCGACACAAAAACTTGTATCGTAATATTTAGAAGGTCTTTGTTACGTAGACAATCTGCTTTACGTTATCATGAAAGAGAACGAACAAAACATGTAAAAGTGGACAATCAGCTTATACGTCACAATCAGAGAGACTCCACAATACAAGTAAGAGTAGACAATCTGCTCTACGTCACCATCAGAGAGACCGGACAATACGAGTAAGAGTAGACAATCTGCTCTACGTCACCATCAGAGAGACTCCACAATACAAGTAAGAGTAGACAATCTGCTCTACGTCACCATCAGAGAGACCGGACAATACGAGTAAGAGTAGACAATCTGCTCTACGTCACCATCAGAGAGACCGGACAATACGAGTAAGAGTAGACAATCTGCTCTACGTCACCATCACAGAGACCGGACAATACGAGTAAGAGTAGATAATCTGCTCTACGTCACCATCAGAGAGACTCCACAATACGAGTAAGAGTAGACAATCTGCTCTACGTCACCATCAGAGAGACTCCACAATACGAGTAAGAGTAGACAATCTGCTCTACGTCACCATCAGAGAGACTCCACAATACGAGTAAGAGTAGACAATCTGCTCTACGTCACCATCAGAGAGACCGGACAATACGAGTAAGAGTAGATAATCTGCTCTACGTCACCATCAGAGAGACTCCACAATACAAGTAAGAGTAGATAATCTGCTCTACGTCACAATCATAGAGACCGGACAATACGAGTAAGAGTAGATAATCTGCTCTACGTCACCATCAGAGAGACTCCACAATACAAGTAAGAGTAGATAATCTGCTCTACGTCACAATCATAGAGACCGGACAATACGAGTAAGAGTAGATAATCTGCTCTACGTCACCATCAGAGAGACTCCACAATACAAGTAAGAGTAGACAATCTGCTCTACGTCACCATCACAGAGACCGGACAAAACGAGTAAGAGTAGATATTCTGCTCTACGTCACCATCACAAAGACCGTGCAATACCAGTAACAGTAGATAATCTGCTCTACGTCACAATCAGAGAGACTCCACAATACGAGTAACAGTAGACGATCTGCTCTACGTCACCATCAGAGAGACTCCACAATACGAGTAAGAGTAGATAATCTGCTCTACGTCACAATCAGAGAGACTCCACAATACGAGTAAGAGTAGACGATCTGCTCTACGTCACCATCAGAGAGACTCCACAATACGAGTAAGAGTAGATAATCTGCTCTACGTCACAATCAGAGAGACTCCACAATACGAGTAAGAGTAGATAATCTGCTCTACGTCACCATCACAGAGACCGAGCAATACGAGTAAGAGTAGACGATCTGCTCTACGTCACCATCAGAGAGACCGAGCAATACGAGTAAGAGTAGACAATCTGCTCTACGTCACCATCACAGAGACCGGACAATACGAGTAAGAGTAGACAATCTGCTCTACGTCACAATCAGAGAGACTCCACAATACGAGTAAGAGTAGACAATCTGCTCTACGTCACCATCAGAGAGACTCCACAATACGAGTAAGAGTAGACAATCTGCTCTACGTCACCATCAGAGAGACTCCACAATACGAGTAAGAGTAGATAATCTGCTCTACGTCACAATCATAGAGACTGGACAATACGAGTAAGAGTAGATAATCTGCTCTACGTCACAATCATAGAGACTGGACAATACGAGTAAGAGTGGATAATCTGCTCTACGTCACCATCAGAGAGACCGGACAATACGAGTAAGAGTAGATAATCTGCTCTACGTCACCATCAGAGAGACCGGACAATACGAGTAAGAGTAGATAATCTGCTCTACGTCACCATCACAGAGACCGGACAATACGAGTAAGAGTAGATAATCTGCTCTACGTCACCATCAGAGAGACTCCACAATACAAGTAAGAGTAGATAATCTGCTCTACGTCACCATCAGAGAGACTCCACAATACAAGTAAGAGTAGATAATCTGCTCTACGTCACCATCAGAGAGACTCCACAATACAAGTAAGAGTAGATAATCTGCTCTACGTCACAATCAGAGAAACTTCACAATACAAGTAAGAGTAGATAATCTGCTCTACGTCACCATCAGAGAGACTCCACAATACAAGTAAGAGTAGATAATCTGCTCTACGTCACCATCAGAGAAACTTCACAATACGAGTAAGAGTAGATAATCTGCTCTACGTCACCATCAGAGAGACCGGACAATACGAGTAAGAGTAGATAATCTGCTCTACGTCACAATCAGAGAGACCGGACAATACGAGTAAGAGTAGACAATCCGTAGAGTGATGCAGTACATCTTAAGGCAAAATATATTCTAAGAGCAAAAAATATTTGATGCAGTACAATCTTCTCCCCCCACAACTTCTATATCTCTCGTCCTCATCCTTTCATTTCTTGCTCTTGTTGCTCTTGTGTCATCCTTCACTATCTTATGTCTTTTGTATGTTCTTTTTTTTTCTTCCTTTTTCCTCCCATGTTCTCACCCTTCTTACCTCTCTTTCTCTCTCTCTCTCTCTCTCTCTCTCTCTCTCTCTCTCTCTCTCTCTCTCTCTCTCTCTCTCTCTCTCTCTCTCTATCGATCTATCTATCTATCTATCTATCTATCTATCTCTTTGTCTCTCTCGCGCGCGCTCTTTATCTCAGTTTTATCGAGAATTATATCTTTTAAAAATCAATTTTTAATCTTTGACCGACCCTTCTCAATCTGACATATTCCCTTTCCACAGCGGCCAGAAGAATGCACTGACGTGACCAGGCCGTGCCGTATGAGCCTCAGCCTGGAGAGTGACTTCGGCGAACCAACCCTCAGCAGTGCTCACCTGTGCTCGTGCAGTCACCCCAGCAGGTGCCCGACAGACCTCACACAGACCGACTACGTGGTCTCCAGGCGACTCGTTTCTTCCAGTAGGTGGAGCTGAGTCAGTAAGACGCGGGGCTGGGAAGGTAGAAGCAGTCGGGGGGAGGGCATAGTCATGGATACTGTAATTATATTCTGTAGTTTCTGACAGACGAACGGGTGATTACCAGAAAGAAATAAGAGTACACGTATTTTCAAGCTGGTGAAAGAGTTTTAAGCAAAACATCATCATTCAAATAAGCTCATCAGAAATCTAGATTTCAATTCAGCTGCCGCCATTTTGGCTCAATAGCGTCATGCGGGAAAATGTAAATTTAACTATGTTCAAAACATTTTGCTGATACTTTAGCATGATTTTTTTGGGGTTTTTTTGTTTTGTTTTTTTATCCGAAAGAAAATGTTTTTTTCTTCTCCTGGCGCAGCGTACACAACCACGCTGAACATGATGTTCTGTAACCCAGTACAGCCAGATCGAGTCTGCGAGGGCGGAGAGACGGTTAGTTGGTTAGTTTGTTAGGTGGTTAGTTGGTTAGTTAGTTGGTTAGGTGGTTAGTTGGTTAGGTGGTTAGTTGGTTAGTTAGTTGGTTAGGTGGTTAGGTGGTTAGTTGGTTAGTTGGTTAGGTGGTTAGGTGGTTAGTTGGTTAGTTAGTTGGTTAGTTGGTTAGGTGGTTAGTTGGTTAGTTGGTTAGTTGGTTAGGTGGTTAGGTGGTTAGGTGGTTAGTTGGTTAGGTGGTTAGGTGATTAGTTGGTTAGTTGGTTAGGTGGTTAGGTGGTTAGTTGGTTAGTTAGTTGGTTAGTTGGTTAGTTGGTTAGGTGGTTAGGTGGTTAGTTGGTTAGGTGGTTAGTTAGTTGGTTAGTTGGTTAGGTGGTTAGGTGGTTAGTTCGTAACTCAGGAAAGATAAGTGCTCGACCTGCTCGAGTAAAAAAATATCACCCAACCCCTTTTTTAGGCCTATTTGTTCAGGTTCCAGTGCCCCCTGATTATTACATTGTATCTGTTGAGGTTTCAGTACCAACCTGCTTGTTACACCTATTCTGTACAAGTTTCAGGCCCACCTAATTATTAAATGGCATCTGTTCTGGTTTCAGTTCTCATCTGATTCTTAAACCTCTTCTGTTCAGGTTTCAGTAGCCATCCGGTTATTAAATTTATCCTGTTCAGATTCAAAGACCCATTCGAATATTAGTCCTGAAGTATTCAGGTTTAAACACCCATTAGAATATTAGTCCTGAAGTATTCAGGTTTAGACACCCATTAGAATATTAGTCCTGAAGTGTTCAGGTTTAAACGCCCATTAGAATACTAGTCCTGAAGTGTTCAGGTTTAAGCACCCATTAGAATATTAGTTCTGAAGTATTCGGGTTTAAACACCCATTAGAATAGTAGACCTGAAGTGTTCAGGTTTAACCACCCATTAGAATATTAGTCCTGAAGTGTTCAGGTTTAAACACACATTAGAATATTAGTCCTGAAGTGTTCAGGTTTAAACACCAATTAGAATAGTAGACCTGAAGTCTTCAGGTTTAAACACCCATTAGAATATTAGTCCTGAAGTGTTCAAGTTTAACCACCCATTAGAATATTAGACCTGAAGTGTTCAGGTTTAACCACCCATTAGAATATTAGTCCTGAAGTGTTCAGGTTTAACCACCCATTAGAATATTAGTCCTGAAGTGTTCAGGTTTAAAGACCCGTTAGGATAGTAGACTTGAAGTGTTCAGGTTTAACCACCCATTAGAATATTAGTCCTGAAGTGTTCAGGTTTAAACAACCATTAGAATATTAGTCCTGAAGTGTTCAGGTTTAAAGACCCGTTAGAATAGTAGACCTGAAGTGTTCAGGTTTAAACACCCATTAGAATATTAGTCCTGAAGTGTTCAGGTTTAAACACCCATTAGAATATTAGTCCTGAAGTGTTCAGGTTTAAAGACCCGTTAGAATAGTAGACCTGAAGTGTTCAGGTTTAACCACCCATTAGAATATTAGTCCTGAAGTGTTCAGGTGTAACCACCCATTAGAATATTAGTCCTGAAGTGTTCAGGTTTAACCATCCATTAGAATATGAGTCCTGAAGTGTTCAGGTTTAAAGACCCGTTAGGATAGTAGACTTGAAGTGTTCAGGTTTAACCACCCATTAGAATATTAGTCCTGAAGTTTTCAGGTTTAAACACCCATTAGAATATTAGTCCTGAAGTGTTCAGGTTTAAACACCCATTAGAATATTAGTCCTGAAGTGTTCAGGTTTAAAGACCCGTTAGAATAGTAGACCTGAAGTGTTCAGGTTTAAACACCCATTAGAATATTAGTCCTGAAGTGTTCAGGTTTAAACACCCATTAGAATATTAGTCCTGAAGTGTTCAGGTTTGAACAGCCATTAGAATATTAGTCCTGAAGTGTTCAGGTTTAAACACCCATTAGAATATTAGACCTGAAGTGTTCTGGTTTAAAGACCCGTTAGAATAGTAGACCTGGAGTGTTCAGGTTTAAACACCCATTACAATATTAGACCTGGAGTGTTCAGGTTTAAACACCCATTACAATATTAGACCTGGAGTGTTCAGGTTTAAACACCCATTACAATATTAGACCTGGAGTGTTCAGGTTTAAACACCCATTACAATATTAGACCTGGAGTGTTCAGGTTTCAGCCCCCAACAGGCCTGAATGATACCTCAAATTGTTTAGATTTCAGTGCCCATCTGAGTTTGAGACCAAATGTATTTTTTGTGTGTGTTTCCTTTCCCATCGCTGATATTAAACGTATACCATTTGTAAAGTATCTGGAGATCGAAATAAAATATCAAACTTCAAAGCTGCGACAATAGAAGAAATCATAAACCAGGATCCAGTCGCTGCTTATTTAAATGAAATTCGAAAATCCTCTCAATCATTTTGATTTTATATTGGAGAATATAATATTCAAAACGCCTTGATTGATTTGTCTTGTCCTAAAGTTTTGAATTTCCCATTTTTAGGAAATGAAGAGATAAACTTTTTTTTTATATTTTAGCAAATTTTGTTTTGAATGTCTTGCCATTAGCTTATTCATATTGCGGTGAAAATGTATGGTATGTTTATTCCTTTAGATTGCTTACGACTGAAGCACACCAAATTCATAAAATAAAAGTCTTGAAAAAAAATTGTACTGGATAATTATTGAATAACTTATGTTAGAAACATTATGTTCCTAGTCACACATCTAATAAATTTAAAGTGTCCTCTCTCTCACACTTTCTTTCTCCATCTCTCTCTCTCTCTCACACTTTCTTTCTCTCTCTCTCTCTCTCTCTCTCTCTCTCTCTCTCTCTCTCTCTCTCTCTCTGTCTCTCTCTCTCTCTGTCTTTTTATCACATTAAAGATAATATATGATTTTTATCTGGTCCTGTCTTATCTTATAAACCGCTGCATGTTTTGCCGTTTTTGTAACTCCATAAACTACATGTATATGATACTATACCTTAATTACTTAGAATATACATGTATATATATAATATGTTTGTCTATGTAGAAATTGTTTGTTTTTCTTAAGTGATAAAAATGTAACTTAATTTTCGGACCAGTCTGTCGTATTATCAGGCTATCTGGCCATCCCGGATCAGCTGGAAGTTTTCAACTGTAGTTGCGAGGACGGCGTTCCGCTCCAGCTGAACCGACGGTGGAGGACTGCGAACTTTAAATACATGCATGAGTACGTCTGTGATAACCAGAAGGTGAGTTATGTGGTTCCCACTGGGACATGTGGAAGAGATGGGTCAGGTGGGACACGGGTGCTCTGAGACAGGTGGGACAGATGGGTCAGGTGGACACGGGTGCACTGGGGCAGGTGGGACATATGGATCAGGTGGGACACGGGTGCTCTGGGGCAGGTGGGACAGATGGATCAGGTGGACACGGGTGCACTGAGGCAGGTGGGACACGGGTGCTCTGGGACAGGTGGGACAGATGGATCAGGTGGGACACGGGTGCTCTGGGACAGGTGGGACAGATGGGTCAGGTGGGACACGGGTGCTCTGGGACAGGTGGGACATATGGATCAGGTGGACACGGGTGCACTGGGGCAGGTGGGACATATGGATCAGGTGGACACGGGTGCTCTGGGACAGGTGGGACAGATGGATCAGGTGGGACACGGGTGCTCTGGGACAGGTGGGACAGATGGATCAGGTGGACACGGGTGCACTGGGGCAGGTGGGACATATGGATCAGGTGGACACGGGTGCTCTGGGACAGGTGGGACAGATGGATCAGGTGGGACACGGGTGCTCTGGGACAGGTGGGACAGATGGATCAGGTGGGACACGGGTGCACTGGGGCAGGTGGGACATATGGATCAGGTGGACACGGGTGCACTGGGACAGGTGGGACAGATGGGTCAGGTGGACACGGGTGCTGAGACAGGTGGGACATATGGATCAGGTGGACACGGGTGCACTGGGACAGGTGGGACATATGGATCAGGTGGGACACGGGTGCTCTGAGACAGGTGGGACAGATGGATCAGGTGGACACGGGTGCACTGGGGCAGGTGGGACACGGGTGCTCTGGGACAGGTGGGACACGGGTGCTCTGGGACAGGTGGGACAGATGGATCAGGTGGGACACGGGTGCACTGGGACAGGTGGGACAGATGGATCAGGTGGGACACGGGTGCACTGGGACAGGTGGGACAGATGGATCAGGTGGGACACGGGTGCTCTGGGACAGGTGGGACAGATGGATCAGGTGGACACGGGTGCACTGGGACAGGTGGGACAGATGGATCAGGTGGACACGGGTGCTCTGGGACAGGTGGGACAGATGGATCAGGTGGGACACGGGTGCTCTGGGACAGGTGGGACAGATGGATCAGGTGGACACGGGTGCACTGGGGCAGGTGGGACATATGGATCAGGTGGGACGCGGGTGCTCTGGGACATGTGGAACAGATGGGTCTAGTGGGACACGGGTGCTCTAGGACATGTGGAACAGATGGGTCTAGTGGGACACGGATACTCTAGGACATGTGGGACTGGTGGGTCTAGTGGGACACGGATACTCTAGGACATGTGGGACTGGTGGGTTTGGTGAGACGCGGGTTCTCTGGGACATGTGGGACAGATGGGTCTGGTGGGAGACCCATCTAGGAGATGTCGGGCACATGGGTTAGGTGAGACACGGATACTCTAGGACATGTGGGACGGATGGGTTACGTGGGACACGGGTACTCTAGGAGATGTGGGACAGATGGGTTAAGTGGGATACGGATACTCTGGGAGATGTGGGACAGATGGGTCAGGTGGGATACGGATACTCTGGGAGATGTGGGACAGATGGGTCAGGTGGGATACGGGTACTTTAGGAGATGTGGGACAGATGGGTCAGGTGGGACACGGATACTCTGGGAGATGTGGGACAGATGGGTCAGGTGGGACACGGATACTCTGAGAGATGTGGGACAGATGGGTCAGGTGGGACACGGATACTCTGAGAGATGTGGGACAGATGGGTCAGGTGGGACACGGATACTCTGAGAGATGTGGGACAGATGGGTCAGGAGGCACACGGATACTCTGAGAGATGTGGGACAGATGGGTCAGGTGGGACACGGATACTCTGAGAGATGTGGGACAGATGGGTCAGGTGGAACACGGATACTCTGGGAGATGTGGGACAGATGGGTCAGGTGGAACACGGATACTCTGGGAGATGTGGGACAGATGGGTCAGGTGGAACACGGATACTCTGAGAGATGTGGGACAGATGGGTCAGGTGGGACACGGATACTATGGGAGATGTGGGACAGATGGGTCAGGTGGAACACGGATACTCTGAGAGATGTGGGACAGATGGGTTAGGTGGAACACGGATACTCTGGGAGATGTGGGACAGATGGGTCAGGTGGAACACGGATACTCTGAGAGATGTGGGACAGATGGGTCAGGTGGGACACGGGTACTTTAGGAGATGTGGGACAGATGGGTCAGGTGGGACACGGGTACTTTAGGAGATGTGGGACAGATGGGTTAGGTGGGACACGGGTACTTTAGGAGATGTGGGACAGATGGGTTAGGTGGGACACGGGTACTTTAGGAGATGTGGGACAGATGGGTCAGGTGGAACACGGATACTCTGAGAGATGTGGGACAGATGGGTCAGGTGGAACACGGATACTCTGAGAGATGTGGGACAGATGGGTCAGGTGGGACACGGATACTCTGAGAGATGTGGGACAGATGGGTCAGGTGGGACACGGATACTCTGAGAGATGTGGGACAGATGGGTCAGGTGGAACACGGATACTCTGAGAGATGTGGGACAGATGGGTCAGGTGGGACACGGATACTCTGAGAGATGTGGGACAGATGGGTCAGGTGGAACACGGATACTCTAGGAGATGTGGGACAGATGGGTTAGGTGGAACACGGATACTCTGGGAGATGTGGGACAGATGGGTCAGGTGGAACACGGATACTCTGAGAGATGTGGGACAGATGGGTCAGGTGGGACACGGATACTCTGGGAGATGTGGGACAGATGGGTCAGGTGGAACACGGATACTCTGAGAGATGTGGGACAGATGGGTCAGGTGGAACACGGATACTCTGAGAGATGTGGGACAGATGGGTCAGGTGGGACACGGGTACTTTAGGAGATGTGGGACAGATGGGTCAGGTGGGATACGGGTACTTTAGGAGATGTGGGACAGATGGGTTAGGTGGGATACGGGTACTTTAGGAGATGTGGGACAGATGGGTTAGGTGGGACACGGGTACTTTAGGAGATGTGGGACAGATGGGTTAGGTGGGACACGGATACTCTGAGAGATGTGGGACAGATGGGTTAGGTGGAACACGGATACTCTGGGAGATGTGGGACAGATGGGTCAGGTGGGACACGGATACTCTGAGAGATGTGGACAGATGGGACAGATGGGTCAGGTGGAACACGGATACTCTGGGAGATGTGGGACAGATGGGTCAGGTGGAACACGGATACTCTTGGAGATGTGGGACAGATGGGTCAGGTGGAACACGGATACTCTAGGAGATGTGGGACAGATGGGTCAGGTGGAACACGGATACTCTGGGAGATGTGGGACAGATGGGTCAGGTGGAACACGGATACTCTGGGAGATGTGGGACAGATGGGTCAGGTGGGACACGGATACTCTGGGAGCTGTTGGACAGATGGGTCAGGTGGGACACGGGTACTTTAGGAGATGTGGGACAGATGGGTCAGGTGGGACACGGATACTCTGGGAGCTGTTGGACAGATGGGTCAGGTGGGACACGGATACTCTGAGAGATGTGGGACAGATGGGTCAGGTGGGACACGGATACTCTGGGAGCTGTTGGACAGATGGGTTAGGTGGGACACGGATACTCTAGGAGATGCGGGGACAGATGGGTCAGGTGGGACACGGATACTCTGGGAGATGTGGGACAGATGGATCAGGTGGGACACGGGTGCACTGGGACAGGTGGGACAGATGGATCAGGTGGACACGGGTGCTCTGGGACAGGTGGGACAGATGGATCAGGTGGACACGGGTGCACTGGGACAGGTGGGACAGATGGATCAGGTGGACACGGGTGCTCTGGGACAGGTGGGACAGATGGGTTACGTGGAACACGGGTACTCTGGGAGATGTGGGACAGATGGGTTAGGTGGGACACGGATACTCTAGGAGATGTGGGACAGATGGGTCAGGTGGGACACGGGTACTCTGGGAGATGTGGGACAGATGGGTTAGGTGGGACACGGGTGCTCTGGGACATGTGGAACAGATGGGTCTAGTGGGACACGGATACTCTAGGAGATGTGGCACAGATGGGTTAGGTGAGACACGGATACTCTAGGACATGTGGGACAGATGGGTTTGGTGAGACGCGGGTTCTCTGGGACATGTGGGACAGATGGGTCTGGTTGGAGACCCATCTAGGAGATGTGGGACACATGGGTTAGGTGAGACACGGATACTCTAGGACATGTGGGACGGATGGATTACGTGGGACACGGGTACTCTAGGAGATGTGGGACAGATGGGTTAAGTGGGATACGGATACTCTGGGAGATGTGGGACAGATGGGTCAGGTGGGATACGGGTAGTTTAGGAGATGTGGGACAGATGGGTCAGGTGGGATACGGATAGTTTAGGAGATGTGGGACAGATGGGTCAGGTGGGACACGGATACTCTGAGAGATGTGGGACAGATGGGTCAGGTGGGATACGGATACTGTGGGAGATGTGGGACAGATGGGTCAGGTGGGACACGGGTACTTTAGGAGATGTGGGACAGATGGGTCAGGTGGGACACGTGTACTTTAGGAGATGTGGGACAGATGGGTCAGGTGGGACACGGGTACTTTAGGAGATGTGGGACAGATGGGTTAGGTGGGACACGGGTACTCTAGGAGATGTGGGACAGATGGGTTACGTGGAACACGGGTACTCTGGGAGATGTGGGACAGATGGGTTAGGTGGAACACGGATACTCTGGGACATGTGGGACAGATGGGTTAGGTGGAACACGGATACTCTGGGAGCTGTTGGACAGATGGGTCAGGTGGAACACGGATACTCTGGGAGCTGTTGGACAGATGGGTTAGGTGGAACACGGATACTCTGAGAGATGTGGGACAGATGGGTCAGGTGGAACACGGATACTCTGGGAGCTGTTGGACAGATGGGTTAGGTGGAACACGGATACTCTGGGAGCTGTTGGACAGATGGGTCAGGTGGAACACGGATACTCTGAGAGATGTGGGACAGATGGGTCAGGTGGAACACGGATACTCTGGGAGATGTGGGACAGATGGGTTAGGTGGGACACGGATACTCTGGGAGATGTGGGACAGATGGGTCAGGTGGAACACGGATACTCTGAGAGATGTGGGACAGATGGGTCAGGTGGAACACGGATACTCTGAGAGATGTGGGACAGATGGGTCAGGTGGGACACGGATACTCTGAGAGATGTGGGACAGATGGGTCAGGTGGGACACGGATACTCTGAGAGATGTGGGACAGATGGGTCAGGTGTAACACGGATACTCTGAGAGATGTGGGACAGATGGGTTAGGTGGGACACGGATACTCGGAGAGATGTGGGACAGATGGGTCAGGTGGGATACGGATACTCTGGGAGATGTGGGACAGATGGGTCAGGTGGGACACGGATACTCTGAGAGATGTGGGACAGATGGGTTAGGTGGGACACGGATACTCGGAGAGATGTGGGACAGATGGGTCAGGTGGGACACGGATACTCTGGGAGATGTGGGACAGATGGGTTAGGTGGGGCACGGATACTCTGAGAGATGTGGGAGAGATGGGTTAGGTGGAACACGGATACTCTGAGAGATGTGGGACAGATGGGTTAGGTGGAACACGGATACTCTGAGAGATGTGGGACAGATGGGTTAGGTGGGACACGGATACTCTGGGAGATGTGGGACAGATGGGTTAGGTGGAACACGGATACTCTGAGAGATGTGGGACAGATGGGTTAGGTGGAACACGGATACTCTGAGAGATGTGGGACAGATGGGTCAGGTGGAACACGGATACTCTGAGAGATGTGGGACAGATGGGTTAGGTGGAACACGGATACTCTGAGAGATGTGGGACAGATGGGTTAGGTGGAACACGGATACTCTGAGAGATGTGGGACAGATGGGTTAGGTGGGACACGGATACTCTGGGAGCTGTTGGACAGATGGGTCAGGTGGGACACGGATACTCTGAGAGATGTGGGACAGATGGGTTAGGTGGGACACGGATACTCTGAGAGATGTGGGACAGATGGGTTAGGTGGGACACGGATACTCTGAGAGATGTGGGACAGATGGGTTAGGTGGGACACGGATACTCTGAGAGATGTGGGACAGATGGGTTAGGTGGGACACGGATACTCTGAGAGATGTGGGACAGATGGGTCAGGTGGAACACGGATACTCTGAGAGATGTGGGACAGATGGGTTAGGTGGGACACGGATACTCTGAGAGATGTGGGACAGATGGGTTAGGTGGGACACGGATACTCTGAGAGATGTGGGACAGATGGGTTAGGTGGGACACGGATACTCTGAGAGATGTGGGACAGATGGGTTAGGTTGAACACGGATACTCTGAGAGATGTGGGACAGATGGGTCAGGTGGGACACGGATACTCTGAGAGATGTGGGACAGATGGGTCAGGTGGGACACGGATACTCTGAGAGATGTGGGACAGATGGGTCAGGTGGGACACGGATACTCTGAGAGATGTGGGACAGATGGGTCAGGTGGAACACGGATACTCTGGGAGATGTGGGACAGATGGGTCAGGTGGGACACGGATACTCTGGGAGATGTGGGACAGATGGGTCAGGTGGGACACGGATACTCTAGGAGATGTGGGACAGATGGGTTAGGTGGGACACGGATACTCTGAGAGATGTGGGACAGATGGGTTAGGTGGGACACGGATACTCTGAGAGATGTGGGACAGATGGGTTAGGTGGGACACGGATACTCTGGGAGCTGTTGGACAGATGGGTCAGGTGGAACACGGATACTCTGAGAGATGTGGGACAGATGGGTTAGGTGGGACACGGATACTCTGAGAGATGTGGGACAGATGGGTTAGGTGGGACACGGATACTCTGAGAGATGTGGGACAGATGGGTCAGGTGGGACACGGATACTCTGAGAGATGTGGGACAGATGGGTTAGGTGGGACACGGGTACTTTAGGAGATGTGGGACTGATGGGTTAGGTGGGACACGGATACTCTGGGACAGGTGGGACAGGTGGGTCTGGTGGGACTCGGGTACGCTTAAAATTTGGGGCAGATGACGATGTAACGATAACAGGTGGAATCAGGGTAAAGAATGGGCCAAAAAAATCCAATTAGCTCAGTTAGTAGAACATTCGATTGATACGTCGGAGGTCGTGGTTCGATCCCTGATTGGATCATCTGGTGGTTAAGTCGGATCCAACCTGACAAACTCCTGGCAAAGTGGACATAAAATAATTATAACAATCGACTTTTTTCTAACGGTCATCCTCCATTTTTCATTACCAGCTTAGATGACAGTTCTGTAATTATCATCAATATGAATAGAACAGACGACTATTTGACCATATGTCTCCTCTATTTTTCACTCCCAGCCTACATGCACGATGTCGTTTCTCCCGTGTGTTATTGTCGAGCTTTTCGAGAGCCGCCACACGTGCAAATGTCCAGGCCGCACCTTGTGTCACGTGCCAAGTGTCACGGAAGAAGCACAGACTGTTACGCCACAGTTCGGTTTCTGTCGAGCTCCCACACCGCCCGGCAAGTACTAGACAGCCATGATGAGTCACAAACACCACACAAGCATTCAAACGTTCCATAGAAGCTAAAAGACAATTAGCCATATAGATGAATAGGAAGTGTTAGATGTTTTGGAAATTCCCAATGTGTTTAGAGAAGGTTATAAACGATATCTCGAAAGTACAAATAAGATGGACGCCTTCACTTTAACCGGAATTCATAGCTCTGTAATTGGTGCTTTCAAGAATATTTAAATGGATTGGAAAGATATTTAATTAAATGTTTTGCACTATTTCAATCATAAACTACGTGTCTCCTCAAAACCATCTGCAGAAAATGGAATTTTTCAAAGTTCTAGTCATACTGATCAAACATTTACATTCAAAGACCCATTCGTTCCGCTCGGAGTCAACAACTAGGCATTGTAAGAAGCTGCATCATTCTCAGACAAGGTATTGACCAAAAAAAAACAACAACTAAGGAATGACAGGCCCATTGACAGTAAGAAGCAACAAGGGATGCTCGTCAGTATTTACATGATCCTGTTTTACTCCTTGGAACTGATGGCTTTCTGTCGAATTATAACCACAAGTCACCCGACGATACACTCCCAAACGTAACCGCCTGATGGTGCAGAGCCACTTGCAGCCACCCGAGGATACACAGTCATACGTAGCCATTTTATGATGCACAGCCACACGCAGCCACTTGACGATACACAGCCACTCGTAGCCACCCAAGGATACACAGCCACACGTAGCCACCCGATGATGCACAGCCAAACGTGGCAATCCCATGATACATAGCAACTTAGCCATCCTTTGATATTCAGACATACACAGCCATCTGACATTAAACATCGATATGCAGAAATCTCACCATAAGTCTCATAAGTCTCATAAGTGAACCACAAGCATTCAGCGGAATCTGATTATATACAACGACATCTGGACGTCCGATAAAAGCAGCCGCATTGGGCATCAGATACCAAGCAGTCTCCAGCAGGCATTGTCTCATATACAACCCCTCTGGTGTAATGAAGCTTCCCACAAATCGTATGATTCACAGTCCCATCAAAAACACATACAGCTACACACACCTATATTCTGATATGCAACCCCACCGAATGAAAAGATACAGCTTAACACATCTATCTTGAGATATACAGCCGCACCGCATAAATACATAGAGCTATTTAGACCTATCTCTCGATAGATTGCCGCACCAAATGAGTAAAGCTACACCCATCTATATTCTGGTATTCATCCCAACCAAATAAATACTGCTACACACACTCATCTTCTAGTATACACCCCACCGAGAGAAAAAAATAGCTCCCTACATCCATTTTCCTAAATAGAGCCACATTTACCCATATACTAAAATACAGCCTCATGAGACCTTTTTCATCCATCAAAATCATGATTTAGGTCCAATTAGAGCTTTCTAATGAAAAGTTGCCACAAGGATCCATCATTTGATGGACAGCAACACAAGACATCTGATGAAGTTCTGCCACATGTGCGTAAGATTCAGTGTTGACTAACGTCCTACTTAGGACGAAAATCTTCTTTGATACAAGTAAAGAATTTTTCGTTTTCCCGAAGAATGATCTATGTGTTGTTTGTTTCATAAAGCGGTCAATTTGTTGTTTCTATCTCCCTTTTAAATCTATATCTTAAAAAGTTTAAGCCATATGCATACCTTAAATAATATGTCAATAACTTGAAACTTTAAATTTAGGCAACTGAAAAAAAATTGTGTGTTAAGTCCTATGTAACATTCTATCTAGCCATGCCTTTCATTAAAACAGTTATCGTTTTGTATAAATACTTGCTGTTCCACCCTGATAGTTCTATGAACTCTCTGTTAAAGAGAGTGATGGCTGAACTGACCGGCCGTCCATGAAATGCTTATTTTCCCATTTCATTTATAATACATGGTGTCGTTGGGATCGATCTTACAGCCGCAAGATTAACAATTTAAGTGATTACTCCTTTACCATATTGCTTAAGATTTCGTATCTTTGAACCAGGGAAAAATACGCGATTTGTCTCAAATGCAAATGGCGCCCCACTGTGTTTAAACTGAGTTCCCCTTTTGTAAACTTTGAATCTGGAATAGAAAGAAAGTCATCAACTGTCACCGGTTCTAGAACAATAGTTTGATTTTCGCTGCACAGGAGTAGCTGATTAAACCTGACTTTTTTTAAAAGGTTTCATGAGTGAAGTCAGTGAGGTGGTTTGAAAAAAAAACATTTTCTGGAGATTCTGAAACTGCTGTGCTTGGACATGAGTTCTGCCTGCTGGCGATCTCCTGCAAGTTGCTTCAGTTCATGAGAACAAACTGGATATCAATAATTATGAGGAACTGAAATGAAACTGCAAACATTATATTGGATGTTTTCAAAGTCAAGGACAAATATATTGCTCGTCTTATTCGCATTTAAATTTAATGCAGGTTTCATGGTTAAGACAAAATATTTTCATTAATAGGCAACAGGTAAATGAGCCATTTCCACAACCTGCAAAGTTTATCTTACTATCCCACAAAGAATATATATATATGTCAAATTTAGAATGAAATCCTGTTAGATGGAAACTGCTTTTTGCTTCTTTTGACAACTTGTGAAAAAAGAAAAAGAGGTAAATACGAGATTTCTAAAACGGCTGTTGTATCTTAGGTACACGATTGTGTTTAGTTCAATATTGAGGCATGTGGCAAACCCCACCGCCATTTCTACCGCATCTCTTGAATTGCGGTAACGTCCATAGGCCGCGAACTCTGATGAAGCCATTCTCATAATGGAAAGCAACATTTATGGTGTATTACACACAACAAAGATGGTCAGAAGTAAAATAACTGTCATCATCACCTGGGCCTCCCTTCTGAAGGAACTCCTTGAGTCCTTGTCGGTGGTAGATGATGATGCTGTAGACTGGAACCTCGACGACTTCTTTAGGGCAGCCATTAGAAATACGATGGATAGAATGTTAACGGTGAGGCAGGTGAAGAAAAATGCGTTTCTATAGGCATCAAAGGCATGGGTGTCCCGATTGGACTCTGAGCGTAGGACAACATGGACCAATATTTGGTTGTAGATTGGGACAGAAAATCCAATCAGGCAACCAAGAGCTATGGCGGCCACCTGTCGACACGCCGTGACAAGGTGAAAACTCAGAGGCTTCATGACGCTGAGGCAGCGGACCACAGCAATGACGGATGTCACCACGGTGGAGGCTGTGGCGGGATAATTAAATATTCTCAGGTTGATGAACAAAATTTGTCGAATGGCAAGACTTCTCACGCCAAGCCAGAGAGCTACAAAGCTAAAGTTTAATAAAACTGCGATCACAGAGATGAAAAAATCTGTTGTAGACAGGATAAGGAGATTGAGGTTGACCCCGTGGCTGAGGTTTATCCTAGCAAAGGTCACGACGTTAATGATGGCTGCTAGGAGGGCGCTGTTGGAGATGGCGGGGTTCAGAACGATTCTCATCGCAATAATCAAGCGATACAGTGTGCCTGTCAGGTCTGTTTGGTTCTGAGTTGAGGATGTCGAAGTGCTCGCGTCCATCTCTAGCTTCATCTGCTTCAGGTTTCCGTGAATGTAGAGTTAGACAGTTCTGTATTTAAGTAGATTGGTAGGTTTTAAGTTGCAGCTTCAACTAATTTTAGATATAAAGTCTCTTCTTTAACTATGATGTCAGCTTTATTATTTAGGAGGAATTGATTTGAGGTGTGTTTTGCAATTTTTTTTTTGAGTTTTGTCAGAAGAAAGAGCAAAATAGCACATGAAATGCAGTAAATTTTTTTAATCTTAGACTTCTGTCAGATCTCACAGTGTATGTGTGTTCTCAACGATTAGGTCGATTGTTTGGTTTGGACCCCTGTCAGATGTTACAGCAAGAGCATCTTCTTAATAACCGACGATGTGGAAGACTCTAGCCTGCAAATAGGTGAGATCTAATACCAGAGAGGTAGTAAATATGATTTGTTATGACGTGTTGCTTCAGGACAGGTGTGCTAAAATAAATACTAAGTTTCTACAGGTGTGTTATAAACCGGTAGGGTGACCACAGTGGACTCAAACACCGCACCAGCTACTAATGGACTGTCAACTTCACTTTAATAAATACAACTCCTTCTTGACCAGTGCGAACAACACATAAAATCGAGCACGAAAAATAGTTTGCGTGAATAATCTGGAAATCAAGAAAGTATTCTAATTTTCTTGTGAAAAAGCGAAGTTCAATGCAAAAGTAGAAAACGAAGTGTAAAATTGTGCGGAATCTCAAAAATTAGTTTTTGCTGCAATCAACAACAAATTTCACTTGTTCCATATGTCTGTGTGGAGGCTTTTTCAACAAAAAATGTTCTGTTTGATTTTGAGACGCTTTGCCACACCTTTATTTCAGATCTGTAGTGGCCATTTTGTGGAATTACAGTAGCCCTTTGTTGCTGTCTATACCTCAGTGTTAAAGAGATCAACCCATTTCCCCTGAGTCAATCTTTTTATATAAAGTAGTAGAAGCACAAATCTTAACAAAAAATAAACCGTTGATAATAACCGTTGATTTAAATTCTGATGTCTTTCAAAACAAAACTTGTAGATTGTGATAAGGTATTGTATACCTGTATACTCTTGATATCTTTCAAAACAAGAACTCTAGTTTGCGACAAGGTGTTGTATACTTGTATACTCTTGATACCTTTTAAAACAAGAACTCTAGTTTGCGACAAGAAGTTTATACCTGTATACTCTTGATATGTTTTAAAACAAAAACTGTAGATTGCGACAAGATGTTGTATATCTATTTGATGATGTTTTACAACATTGACATAGTTTCGATTCAAGCCTGAAGTTTGAAAAGGCCAGTCAAGTTATGTCTGTCATTTCCTTCACCCCCCCCCCCCCCCCCCTTTTTTTTCCCCTCTATTTTTTTTCTCACTTTAATCTGTATTTTTGAGGAGTGCTCAGTAAAAAGAGATTTTAAACATTTTTCAAGTAAAACTTGAATTAATTCCTAATAGCGATTAGATTTTCAGCCATCATCTTGGTAAATGTTTCTCTTTGTTTCAGCGTTTGTTACTCACATTTCCAAATGAAATTTCGCATCTATTTCCAGAAAAAAAAAAAATGGCTCGTCTATTGAGTTTGCACTTCGATAATCTTATGTAGCATCAAGCGAACTAGACTAGTTACAAATTGGAGAAAGAAGGACAAACTGTTTTAGCAACATCCAACCCCCCCCCAACTTTTTTTTTCCTCCTGACTTGTATGGACATG
>JAWDGP010003742.1:250000-282500 GCA_033675545.1 Elysia crispata | reverse complement strand
AGAAGAACTGAGAAAGACTGAGAGTCCAGTGAGATCTGCATAGCCCCAAAAATTTACCCTTACCTTTACCATAACCCCAACATTCACTCTAGCCCTTACATTTACCATAGCCGCAACACTCACCTTAGTCTTTACCTTTACCATAGCCCCAACATTCACCTTAGTCCTTACCTTCACCATAGCCCCAACATTCACCCTAGCCTTTACCTTTACCATAGTCCCAACACTCACCGTAGCCTTTATCTTCACCATAGCCCCAACATTCACCTTAGCCCTTACATCATCGTAGCCCCAACATTCACCTTAGCACTTACATCACCATAACCCCAACGTTCACCCTAGTCCTTACATCACCATAGCCCTAACATTCACCCTAGCCCTTATCTTCACCATAACCCCAGCATTTACCTTAGCCATTACCTTCACCATATTCCCAATACTCATCGTAGCCCTTACTTGCACCAAAGTCCCAACATTCTACCTAGCCCTTATCATCACCATAGCCCGACATTCACCCTAGCCTTTATTTTCACCATAGCCCCAATATTCACCCTAAATATTACCTAACCCTAATTTCAATCCTTAGCCTCAAATCAACATTATCCATTCTCTCACCCTAATTGTACCCTTACCTTCCCCTGAGTTTCAAAAAAATAATCTCATCTCTAACTTACCTTTACCTTCATTCTTACTCTTACCAGTTAACTTTTTTCCCCTCTAACTTTAAAACTTATCCCCATCTTACTTTAACACTTTATTTTTACCCTTACCTTGACTTTCTTATTCTTAGGCCAATCTTAACCTTAACCCTAACACTTATCCGTAAAGTAACACAATAGCTAACCCTTCCCCGAACCCTTACCCTAATCCTAGCCATAATCCAAACGCTAACATTAACCCTTACCTATTTCTTATTCTAATTCTTATCCTTACATTCATCGTAACCGTTACCTTAACATTTATCCCAGTCTTATTCTTAACCCTTTTTTCTTAACCTTCACCCTAAAACTTACCTTATCTCGAAACTTTACAATCATACTAGCTCTTAGCCTAAAACTTTCACACTTCTCCAACCTTAACCCTAATTTAAATCATTGTTGTTGTTTTGTTGTTTTTTTTCCCCTATACTCTCATCTTTATCCTTAACCTTACCCTAATCCTGGGATTAACACTATTGATACTTCTAAAGGTGCGAATTTGCGTATTAAGTGCATGAAAGTGCTCTGCCTTGAGGGACTTTTAAACGCGCAGTTATGTAAGCCTACATTAGTCCAAACCTAACACCGATTGTAACTCACCCAAATCTCAGCTCTAAACTGGATTAAGCGTCAAACATCGGTCCTGTAAGTTTGCCAGATGAAAAATGGGCAATTCGGGCATTAATGATTCCCATCTCCTCCCCCCCACCCCCCCCCCCCCCCTCCCCCTTACTCCCACCATCACCCCCAATACGACTTCTGACTTTAGCTCACTTCTGCTGTCCAGAGCTGGCACCCCTCTTAACATTAAAGTGGACTCTTCCATCTGATTGGGCGAAGCTCCGATTGGCTTCAGCCACCAGGTCACATGACTGATCTACCACTGATGTGGACAGCCTTACCTTGCATCTCTTAGAAAAAAGAATCAGCCGTTCCAACAGGGCAGGGTCTGTATGGTGGGACTCTATAAATCACCGGCTAGCTGAAATAGTTTCCAAACATGGGAATTTATGTGTTGATAGACACAACGGGAACTTTTTGTGCAATGATGTTCGTTCTTCAGATTGTGTATGGAATACCACGTGACGGTAACGTCAGATCACGGTTTACATCATTTTTTCTTCTTTCTTTCTTTTTTTTTTTTTTTTTTTTTTTTTTAGTAATTGCTTAGTACCATATTCATATAAGTATTACTGTCATTGTGATGGTTAATTTGCTCAGGGTATAACGTACAAAGTAGAGAACTCATGATACGTGGAGCCACGAATAGTCAAGTCGGTTTATTGACTGATTAAAATCATTTGATTTTGTACTTTCTTCATCTTTTTGAAGATTCTTTTAAGACCTTGTTAGAAGACTGTGTATGAAAGAAATCGGAACAAGGGTGCGAATTTTCGCATTAAGTGCATGAAAGTGCTCTGCCTTGAGAGAATTCTTAAGCGCGCAGTTATTTAAACCTACATGACAATGAGTGTTTACGAAAAATCTGTAGATTTGTATTTTACAAAATTAGGAAGCTGTTTCCAGAACGTGGACCAGGGTACAGAAAGTATGCTTTAAGGGGGATACGGATTTCGAGAGGACATGAATTTATGATTATTATTATTTTTTTTTTTTTTTTGTGAATGCAGTTTGAATGCGATTAACTTTTCACAGACAGACTACTTGATCGTGAAAGTATTTTTACACCCTTCTCAACACATTTTGAAAATATTTTGTCGACATATTTTTGATAAACAATAGCAATTTTCCATGGCGTAAATTTTTTTGAAAATCGAGACAAGGTTTTCAATTCCAATACATTTTTTTTTTAAATTTTCTGTGACAATATTTTTTTTTTTTTAACCTGTGGAGGTTTTTTTTTTCCATAAATTTTATGTAGATCTAAATGAAATTTTCTTATCTTATACTTTTTGAGACAATTTTTTATAAATCCAAGCAAGATTTTTATGGTAAAACTTTTGGCGTCACTGCAACTTTTAAAATTTGATCTGAGCCTTTGGAGTTAGATGTCTAAACAAGATTTTCTATACAGAAGGTCGCTTTATTTCTTAACTGATTTATGAAGCAGCCTTTGTTTAATGTTAAAATTAGTTTGATAAATATTTTACACCCAGACATATCAAAGTAAAATAAAATAAAACCCATTTGTTTTGCCATCAATCTATTATGTTTATAAGAAAACTCTTTAAATTACACACATACACACATATATATATATATATATATATATATATATATATATATATATATATATTATACACACGCCTCCCTGTGGTCACACCTGTAAAAATCATAAAAACTATACGATCAACATCTCCCTCTATTCTCTAGACGCAGGTGGCTGGTCCGAGTTTCCAATGCTGCCCGACTGTCAGCAGAAGAACATCGACCTGGTCCTTGTCTCTGACGCGTCCAGCCCAGACTATTCCTCACATCTGCAGCTGCTGTCACAGACTGTGGATGTGTTCGCACCTGATCACGAGATGCTGGGCCGCCTCAGAGTCGCCATGGCTGTATACGGCTCGGACAGCCAGGGGAAGACAACTGTATCGTGGTTGTTCCACCTGGGAACTTTTTCAAACACATCTGAGGTGAAGAAAGCCATTATGTCGGACAATAGTCGTAACGTTTCCCAAATATCTTCACTGAAAAAGGCTGTTCATGTCGTTTCTAAAACTCTAAGCACAAACATCTCCGCGGAGGGGCTAGAGCTTTTGAAACAAAATGAGGGAAGAAATGTGTCTGACTCTGAGGAGTGCTTCGACGCTGATGACAAACTCGAGTCCTGTGGTGTCCATAACGCCAAGGATGAGAATCCACAGCCTGTAGCTGTTGGTCGCACCACACTGATCATCACTCTGGCTAACCCTTCTACCTCTCATCATTCTGATATCGACTTGGAGCCAGGAAGCTTTCAGTCAAATACCAAACTGCTTATCGTGTTTATAGGTCACTTCCGGGAGAGAGACTTACCTTGCAGCCGATTGGCCAGGACTCGGTGTATACACCAATCGCCGCAGACCATGTTACAGGACCACTCGCTCAGCCTCGCTCTGTGCGGCCGCTGCTCCCACCAGTGGTTTGGGCCGATGCCGTCGCCTGGAGTGTTTGCTGAGCGAGCCAATCATCCAGCCGCCGCGTTCACGTCCTGCTACACGCTTGTCGCCCCAGATATCCAGAAAACCTACGCTTTAGGCGCAATGAAGGAATGCACGAGAGTTGGGGGCTCGCTGGTCAGTATAGAGTCCGAGATGGAGAAAGAGTATCTGTCTGCGGAACTGACCCAGCGCTGTCACAAGGGAAAAAAGTGTCCAAGTAGAAGCCATCTCGTTTTTATCGGTCTTCGTAGGAACACGAATAGCCTCGGGCAGCGCTTCCGGTGGATTAACGGGCGACCACTCATTTATAGCCAATGGGCTCACAGCCTTCCTTTGGGCGGGGTCAGGCAGGGCTGCGCCCTATGGGATTTTGTTCTTAATGAATGGAATGACTTAGGCTGTGGCCGTTGGGCCTTTGCTTCAGCATTGTGTGAGTGGACAAAGGTGGTGAGTCCTGAGAAGCTGGGCATTACCCTTCCGCCCCCACGTGACCAGGGCAGCATCCAGAGAGTAAATTCTAGGGGTGAAATTGGGGTCTGCCCTCTTCAACACAACAATGCTAACCAAGAACCAGTTTTGATGGCCACTCATAATCTTGTAGAGACCAAAAGTTGCCATCTTCACGTGAACAATACAGGTCATCTCCAAATAGTGGAACTCCCACTTCCTGTAGACAAAGTTTTCTCTTGTGAGGGAGAATCTCTAGGCTACGTCCATTTCAATAAGGTTTGCGACCAGATCCAAGATTGTGCCAACGCTAAGGACGAGAGCCCGGATGTGTGCACCATTGCAAGCCATCTGGAGAAGGACGTGTACACGTGTACCATATCCAAGATGGCCGTCGCGGCAGAGGCTCGCTGCGACCTGAAGATCGACTGCACGGATAAATCTGACGAACAAAACTGCGAGGCATGCCGCTTTGGACTTTGTTCTGACGGGCGCTGCGTCCCCCAGCCATGGCTCAATGACGGTGAGAAGGACTGCGTGTCGCTTTACGGGATTTTAGATCCTGATAGCGATATTTCCATCAATGGGGAGTTGGACTGCGCCTTCCTGTGTAACAGATCAGAGTGTGTAGGCTGGGAAAAGCTTGGAGACGGTGTGCTCGACTGCCACGGCCCTGAAGGGCCTCTAGACGAGACCCTCGGAGCGCTAGGGCCGGCAGACTGTGAGGAGCATCTCCCCTCAGAGTGGGCACCTAAGTGTGTCTACCAGAAAGACAGGCTTGGAGAATTGATTGGTTGTCGCAACATGCGCCATCTTCACGAGTGCGAGGATTTTGTCTGCCCGGAGGGTTACGTCAAGTGCCCAAGCGCCTACTGCATACCTGTCCATTATCTCTTCAACAAAGCTATAGACTGCCCGATGGGAGAGGATGAGTTACCACAGCAACTGAGACCTGACACTGTTGCAGGCTATTTTAAATGTAGCTCTATCAAACACTCTGTTTTCCTACACCCAGACCGTGTCTGTGACGGCTCCACAGACTGTCCAGACGGATCTGACGAGACAGGTTGTCACGTGACATGTGCTGAAGGGTTTTTGTGTGTTGCAGGAGTTGTGGTGGCAGATGACTACGATAAATCTGAACCACTGACTGATCTTTCTTTCGTCGATCTCAGGACACGCATGGTTGACTTTTCCCACATCAACGTGTCCTCAGTGCTGCCGACAATGAGTCAGCTGGAACTAACTTACCTGCTAGATCTTCGTCTATCCAACTGCAGCCTTCGACATGTCTTAGCCCCTAGACACAGATTTTACCGTCTATCAAAGTTAGATCTGACCTACAACCTGTTCCGTCACATGTCCGACGAGGCGTCAAACCTGAAAGTGATCTTCTCTGGTGTGCGCTCTCTCCAGATCCTGAACCTCTCGCATAACGCACTGCTGGAGACCTTTGACACCAAAGCGCTTGTGTCTTGTGTTAACTTGAGGACTCTGGACCTCGCATACACGGCTCTAACGGCCTTCCCCAAGATGGAAGCTATCAGTACAAAGCTCATGCACCTTAACCTGAGCCATACTCGTATCATGCGGCTGGCAGCCTTCACCTTCCATGGTGGCCGAAAGTTCTGGCATTTAGTGAGCTTAGATCTCCGTGGGGTTCACGTAAAAGAGGTAGAGCCTGGTGCCTTCCGTGGGTTAAAAGTCATGGAAGAGATGCACAGCGCTTATTTCAAGCTTTGCTGTCCTCAAATCAGAGGAGAGGGGATCCCTGCACACACCTGCCACGCCCCTAACGATCCTCTCTCGTCTTGTTTTAATTTACTAGAAAACAGACTTCTCAGGATCTTAGTGTGGGTAATGGGCGTGGCTTCGTTGCTAGGTAACCTAGGCGTCATAGTGACGCGCCTAGCTTCACGTCGGACCACTATGCGGTTGCCGTACGCCCAGTTAGTGGCACAGTTAAGCGTATCTGACTTTCTGATGGGTGTGTACCTGATCATTATCGGCTCCAAAGACGTCCAGTTTGAGGGTGAGTATGTGTGGCATGATACCACCTGGCCGCACAGCAGCCTCTGTCGTGCGGCGGGCTTTCTCTCCACTCTGTCCAGCGAGGTCTCTTCTTGTTTCATCCTACTGATCACGGTCGATCGTTATTTAGTCATTAAGTACCCTTTTGGTCAGCACCGTCTGTCTCCAACAGGCGTTCTTACTTGCAGCATTGTGGCATGGAGTGTAGGTCTCACCCTGGCCGCCGTACCTCTTCTGCCGTGGACAGCGCACTGGAACCTCTACTCCAGCAACTCGGTGTGCCTGGGTCTGCCACTGCTCCCGGAGAGGCGGTCTGGGTGGCAGTTCTCCACTGCCGTGTTTATCGCGTTCAACTTCCTGTTGTGTGTGTGTATCGCGGTGGGTCAAGTGGCCATCTATAGCACGGCCTCGTCCAATCGAAGCGCAGCTCCAGTTTTAACCTCTGACCTGAACTCATTTAGCTGGGGTGGAGAGCTGACCCCAAGGATGAAGCAAGACGTGGCGCTAGCTAGACGCCTGGCCGCCGTGGCTTTCACAGATCTGCTCTGCTGGGTTCCGATCGGAGTCCTCGGCCTCCTAGCTCTCGGGGGCCACAGCCTGGGAGGCGAGGCCTATGCCTGGATGGCGGTGTTTGTTTTACCCGTTAACTCGGCGCTGAACCCGGTCCTCTACTCCCTGCCCGTCATCCGGGATCACGTGGTCAAGGCTCTAGTCAGATGTATCTTATCCACTAAGAAGCGCATGTCTAAGGCCGGTCATGATGCGATTAGCTCAAGAATTTAGATCATTTAGAGACAAGTTTTTTTACTGTCCTTAAAGATTTCTTACAATGGAGGCTGCTTACAATCTCATTTGGTCAGCTACTTAAGTTAAAAATAACATTGGCTCTTTGATAGATAATCTTATCTTAATATCTGGGTATGTTGCTCAAGATTGAAACACATTTAAACTCCTTGATAAATCACATAACCTCAATATCTGGGCCTGTTGCTCAACATTGAAACACCTTTATCTGCTTGATTCATCACATAACCTCAATATCTGGGCCTGTTGCTCAAGATTGAAACCCATTTATCTCTTTAATAAATCACATAATCTCAATACCTGGGCCTGTTGTTCAAGATTGAAGCACATTTAAACTCCTTGATAAATCACATAACCTCAATATCTGGGCCTGTTGCTCAACATTGAAACACCAACTCTTTAATAAATCACATAATCTCAATATCTGGGCCTGTTGCTCAAGATTGAAGCACCTTTATCTGCTTGATAAATCACATAATCTCAATACCTGGGCCTGTTGCTCAAGATTGAAACCCATTTATCTCTTTAATAAATCACATAATCTCAATACCTGGGCATGTTGCTTAAGATTAAAACCCATTTATCTCTTTAATAAATTACATAACCTCAATATCTGGGCCTGTTGCTCAAGTATCAAATAACTTTTTATAGATTATCTAACCTAATTGTGACAGCATTATAAAGATATTTAAAAGAAGAAGAAAGGTAAACTAGCTACTTATATTTATTATACTTTTTATTATAGATATGCAAGCCTATCAGAAGTCTAGGAATCCCAGCTCGCGAAAAGTGCCTAGAGGTGCGCGAACTTATGGGAATTTTTAGCTCCCATTATTTAGGCTACATGATAACGAATGGATGAAAAGATCTATAGATTGATTTCAGACCTTACAAAACTAAGAATCCATTCCTGTTTAAACTGGCATCAAATTTTCTCTTATTTCATCAGACCAGACGATATACTGCGCGCTGATACTAACGGTCAGCGTGTGGTGAATTGGTTTGTTCCGTTGGTTGTTTTTTTTTTTATTATTATTGATTTTCTTTTTTCGGGTTTTTTTTTTCTGTTTTGCTTTTTTGTGTGTGAAAATACTAAAGTAAATTTTTAAAAAATTTGAAATTTGAATAGCTAATTTCTTTTTCCTTCTTCGCCTTTTTAACGTTATTATTAGTTTTATTTTGTGCACGTGATCCACCAATATGATCAATCTCTGATGCTGGAAAACGGCTGTTTCAAAAATCCTCCAGAAAACTTGAAGAAAAAAAAAACTGCCAGAAGTGCAATGCCTTGAGAAAATTAATATCATTTCTATTTAGATTGTTAGGGTGTTCAAAAAGATAAGCAAAAGCTATGTCCACTAGGCTACTCATTCTCACTTGTATCACTTCCAACAACTGGTCAAAGTTGTGTGGTTACTTGGAATCACAATCTGTACGGATCCCAATGTTTAAGAACCTTCTCATTTTTTTTGTTTAAACCAAACTTTTTTCCCCACGTAAACCACATTTTAAGTGTAAATATTAAGCATTTCCCTGAATATCTATCTGTATCAATCTCTGTACTTACCGACCTGCTCACCAACATTAATTTCTGTTTCTACATATTAAAAAAAAACCCACAAATTTTGAAATGCCTTTATATCTATCGCTCTATCTATATTTGCTTGTCACTTTTTCTATCTTATATATATATACACACACACTCACATATATATACTTCTACATTTACATATATATATATATATATATATATATATATAGATAAATATAGATATATAGATATATATAGATATATGTGTATATATAAGGCGTACCCTCCATAGACGGCACACGGCACGTAGCACATGACTTGTCGACACGTGACATGCCACAGACTAAATCTCTCCTTTCATAGGCCAGAGCACGACACACTCCGGGTTTTTAGGGTCCCAAAGAAGCGGTCTGTCTCCCACAAGTTCAATAATTTCCTTTTTATAGTCGTCCATGTTGGCAGCACACGGCACAAAAAACGAGCAATGCAGCAAATCACGGCACGCAATGTCTCGTCACGGCTGTGTAATGCCGTATATGGAATGCGCTGCTCTAAATTATTGTGTTCAATTTTCTTTGGCGCGCCTGAGGTGTGCCGTGTGTCGTGTGCTACATGCCGTGTGCCGTCTATGGAATGCGCTGCTCTAAATTATTGTGTTCAATTTTCTTTGGTACGCCTGAGGTGTGCCGTGTGTCGTGTGCTACATGCCGTGTGCCGTCTATGGAATGCGCTGCTCTAAATTATTGTGTTCAATTTTCTTTGGCGCGCCTGAGGTGTGCCGTGTGTCGTGTGCTACATGCCGTGTGCAGTCTATGGAACGCGCTGCTCTAAATTATGGTGTTCAATTTTCTTTGGTACGCCTGAGGTGTGCCGTGTGTCGTGTGCTACATGCCGTGTGCCATCTTGGAACGCGCTGCTCTAAATTGTTGTGTTTAATTTTCTTTGGCGCGCCTGAGGTGTGCCGTGTGTCGTGTGCTACATCCCGTTTGCCGTCTATGGAATGCGCTGCTCTAAATTATTGTGTTCAATTTTCTTTGGCGCGCATGAGGTGTGCCGTGTGTCGTGTGCTACATGCCGTGTGCCATCTATGGAACGCGCTGCTCTAAATTATTGTGTTCAATTTTCTTTGGCGCGCATGAGGTGTGCCGTGTGTCGTGTGATACGTGCCGCGTGCCGCCTATGGAGGGTCCATCAAACAAGATTCTTGTGCGGTCATTAATCACGATGCCCAATATGGGCTCAAACTCAAAGAGGACCAGTTTTTTTTAATGCATTTTCCACTCTTCACATTAAGCTTAATTATCGCACGCCTAACATTGCAACAGAAGAAATTTTTACAACTTTTTATGTTTAAAATCCAGAGAAATGGCATGTTACTTCGCAGACACACTTAGAAGGCTCTCCACTAGTTAAAGCTAAAACAAATTTAAAATTACAAAAGAAAGTGCGATGTTGAGTATTTGAGAAATGTTCTGTACACACTAACGTAATTCCTAATCTGGGTCAGATGATAGCGAAGTACTAGGCTACAGGCAGAGCGCTGATTTGTAAAAGGATGTTTAGCTAATTTTGTAAAATCTGAATCTATTTATAGATCATCTTGAACGTTCATCACCAAGCAAGTTTAAATTAATATATAACAGCTTTAAATTCTGAGAGGCAGAGAATCTCTAAGCAATTTTTGCAGGACTTCTGATAACTATATAATTCGAGTTTGAAATAAATTTGAAAAAGGCAGAATTAAATAACATCCAATTTTGAGTTTAGAAAAAAAACACGTCCGACTAATAACTGCTGGTTGGCGAAGTCTTTTGCTAAGCTGGTCTCCAAATCGTTAGTGGAAGTCTTTTTTTTTATGAAATCAGAACAATATGCATTGTTCTTTCTCTTCATCTTCGTCAAATTATTTGCAAAAACCACCATCAGTAGGGAGTGTTACCAAGCGAAACTAAAAGTTCAGTTTTAAAACAATTTTGATGTAATTTTTGATTCAATTAAACACACTTTCGATGTAATTCAATTATAAAACGCCTTTCATTTAATTAAATTATAAAACACATTTGATGTAAATTCCCATTCGCCTGCCAAGATCTCGTTTACCTCTCTGCCTAGACGGTGACTTCAATAAAAGCTTAAGAATTTTCTAACCATGAAAAAATCTCACCCTCTCAGGATCTGCACGTCAAACACATTCAGCTCACACACAAAAAAACACGAAACGTTAAAAATAAATGTATTTATTGTATATACGATAACTGATATTAAACCACAAGGAATTCAATTTACAAAAAAAAAGTTTTGAAAAATTTATTCTATTTTTAAAATAGATTATCCCCCAGTTATATTGAAAATATTTGTATTAGCTATGTGAAAGTAGTGCTTTGATTATCTCTTGATCGATTCAAAAAGAAAAATTGACAATTAGATGCCTTTAGAAAAAAATTATGCGAGTTATCCTCCGGCGCGCCTTTACACATATTACTTAGCAAACGTTTACATATGGTAACTATGGCTTTTTACAAAAAAAATCTAAGAAGTCGTTCAAATGCGAAATAAGAATGATCCCTAACACAAACAGAAAGTTTTGAAACAGACAAGAAAAATTACTGCCATGTTTTGACAATGTTACGTGCAAACATGAAACTAAGTACACTGTTTGTAGTTATATAGATGGTTTTGTACTAGGATAATTAAGACACATTCACTTGAAATTTTTTAGACTATTTAGCTGATGAGTAATGCCCTAATTTTCAGCACAGACTTAACTAAAAATTTTAAAAAATTCTTCAAAAAAAACTTTTTTAGCAATGAAACGCAATTCTTTATTTTAAGTTAAAAAACCTGCGTCACTTTGAGATCTTTATGCCAAACGTAGAAACTAGCACAATGTATGCTTGAGATATTTTGTTTTAAGTGAATGGACAATTTTCAGTTGCGCAGTGGCCATACTGGATAATTAATTTTCTTCTTTTACCTATTTTTCAAATCATTTCTCCCTATCTATAAGGTTAAATTCCATTTAAAACTAATATTACAAAAATGATCTGTCTGCAGGGTATCCTACCTTAAAGATATCTTGATATTTATTATTTGTTTTTCTGTGGCAATGAAACCTGTAATTACATCTTTCTAAGTCTATCTTTCAATAAATTTTCATACAAGACTAAACTATGATTTGAAATTACAATGAATTTCTACATATTTAGAAAGTATTGAGTTATTGATATACATTCATAGTATAATTATGTATTTATTATATTTTGTAATAATAATGATAACAGCAACAACAATGATAATAAAAGATAAAACATAATACCGCCTTGGACGTCGGAAATGCAACAAAAGATTTGGTAATCATCTCATTTAATATATTAAACGGCACATATTACATAGCATCATCCAATCATGGTTTTGATTACATGCTGTCCATACGATACGATTAAAAAAAATCTATGAAACAAGAAATTATATGATTACATTAGAGATCAAGATACCACAGTGGTATGCGCCATATTATAAGATCTAGATGTAAAATGAGTATTTTATTGGTAATAATCGCTAAACGATAAGGTTACTTTGTCAACATCTGTAGGACATTTTGAACTTAAACACACACGTCAAACAGAATAGTGCAGATCGAATAAGACACGTCAAAATATGGAACATGAATTCGGGACTAAAATCCGAAGCAAAAAGCTTTCACAATATCATGAATAAAAAATGCCTTGAGAACACCTTAACTTGATCAATTGACCGACATGTGTGTTTGGATTGGCAACTAAAAGAAGTATTTTCTAATCATGTGACCAAACTTTATCAGCCTGATCAACTTTTGTAATGACGACAAGGCTCGAATCAGTGATCAAAAGATAATGTGGCTTGGATTAAACGAATATTCTTGTTTCAGACTATTTCTAAGTACCATAGTATCATGTAAAGCTAAAATTTAGTTCTGCTATTTAGTTAGGCTTACATCCCTTAATTGTACTGAGGAATTTTACAAAACAAATGGCGGCTTCCTGTCAAACCAAAAATAGGAACTGATGGACACCCATCTCCAGACTGACATACGTTATGTTTTGAAAAAAGATTTTTCTCATTTTACCCATCTAGGTTTTTCACCTTTATCTTTTTTTTGTATGTGACATTGAAGCATAAATGAACACGCATGACAAATTACAAAAAAAAAATTATTCTGAACTAGTTACAAAAGTGACATGGAATCAATGCATTTAAAAATAAAATTCACCACATATTTGTTGTTTGATATATCTCATACACACCACTGTGAACGCAGGCTTCTATTGCATAATGATCAAGACAAGCAGAGCAGAACTGAAAAGATGAGGCCCTAAACCTTTTACATAAAACCAAAGAGATACTGTTAACACTATAACATCACTATGACATTGATGTTATAGGTCATTTCACACTATTACACAAATGTATTTCTGCTTTAAAAAATTGAGTTTGTCGAAAATATGCTCTCAGTAGTTTTTATAAGATGCATGTGCCAGAAAACTCATTCAGCTTAACTAATTATGGATTTGAAAAATATGGAATCGAACAATGGAGACAAAAGCTTGAAGCAAATTAAAAAAAAAAAAATTTTTTTTTACAGTTGCCGTTATCAAAGTGATTGTAATTCTTTCGTGCCCATTGCCCCCCAATTCTACACTTGCACAAAACTTTCAGATTTTATACTCTTCTTAGGTTTATTACGAGTACATATGTAAATGCTTCTTGTGCAAGGATTGTATTTCGAAGTAGAATCTCAATGTAAGTGATAACATTTAGTTCTCGAACGTTCTTAGTTGGGTTTATTACAAGAAAAAAAATTGACCCTTTTTTGTACACTTGCAAGGATTAGGCTTCGAACTAGAATCTCAATGTTAGCACTAAAATACACTTCGAAAACCTGAGCGGAACAAAAAAGCATCAGTCCAAAGTGTAATCCTTATTTTCCAGGTAGGATAAGGTGTAATGGTTTAATTTGTTCCATTTTTTGGGCAACGTTAACACTCTTGGAAGATAATTTTTCTGTAAACTATCATCCATATATAGTTATATAAGTATGGTTGTTGATAACCATTTTAAGAAATTATATTTGGGTAAATGCGAATGTAAAAAGGTAATGTGTAGAAGCTATGATTCGAGTTGGAATATTATAAATCTTCAACTTCGACTTCAACTTTATAACGACCCAGTCATGTAGTACACGAATATGTGTGAAAGAGGTGAACTTCATGCGCAAAAAAGAAACGCAAACATACAGAAATTTTTTTGTGTGGCGCAAAATCATTGCCGAAATTTTTAAACCGACGCTTTATTTAACGCTATCAATTTTTAATGCTCAATTATTTATGATTGAATTAATTCAAGGAATCAATGAATAAAGCCTTTCTGAAAAGTCGTACATTACATTTTCATGTTCAAAATGCGTTACGAGAATGACATCAATCTAAGTCAAACACCAGTAGAAAATATGGTATTTTAGAAATGTTTGAAGCATTCTCGTTTTATTAATTTTTAAGTAGAAATGCTGCCAAAGTATGAACCATTGTTGAATTGTGATAATTTCTATATCAAGTTTTACTTAGCAACTGGAGTATATCACAAAAAAAAAATTCGTTCAGATTAAGCAGAAGGTAAATAATTCATTGTAGGAAAATCAATATAGGAAGTGTGTAGAATATCAATAGTCAAGACATTACTAAACGTTCATTTCTCTACCAGTCTCGTAGTATACATTCTCGGGCTGTCGAGATGAGAAGTGTGTAGAATATCAAAAGCCCAGACATTATAATAAACGTTAATTTATCAACCAGTCTCATAGTATACATTGTAGGATAGTCGAGATAGGAAGTGTGTAGTGTGTAGACTATCAATAGTCAGGACATTATTAAACAATTTTTCTATCAGTCTCGTAGTTTGATAGTTTGAGGAAGCGTCTTGAACACGAAATTGTAGAGGTGTATGTCCTCTTATATACAGGAAATACGCAGTTAACACAGGGAACTCCACATTGAGTGAGTACCGGCGAAATACAACAAAATGGACTTAAAACTTCTGATTAACGTGTAGACTTGTCATAAAACTACTTCTCTCCTACCAATATCTGATAAGAAATGAGATTTCGATAAAAGCCTTTCTTTGATAAGTTCCAATATGTCAAACTCAATATTTTTTTTAAACTGTATTATACCTTACTATACTTCAGTTTGCCCGATAAAATTTTTAACTGGCAACAACGTGAAAGAGTTCTTTGACGAGTTTTACATTTCCTACTGATCTCAAACTATCTTAGAGACGGTGGCTTTTACTCAAGCCACGAGTTGGGCTGATTAGGTGAGATCCAATACTAATCGCTAGGCGAGTCAGCCAGGAATCAAACCATGAACTAACATTTGTCAATCTTACACTCTACGGACTGAGCTATTCAAGGCCTCTAGAGCGCAGTGAATGTAAAGTTATTTGTATTTGCGATTCACTCATATTCACATTGGGAAGTTGCATGGAAAAGAGGAAGAGTTCTAATCAACGTTCGCAAACAGTCTGAAAAAAAAATTTTTTTTAAACCAACATTACGCACTTCAGTCCCAAGAGATCTCACCTTAACCCTTGGTGACATCCATAATATTAATACTGTCTAGGAAAACCAAATCAGAACTGATAGAAGCAGCAATAATTGCCATGACTGTGTAAAAAAGAACTCAAATCCATTAGGAAGAAAAGACAACAACACAAATATAGACTACCAAAAATAGAGCACCTTTTTTTCCACAACTTTTTTTTTCTCCTTCCTTTCCACGAAAGTGCCAACTGCAAGAACAAAAAAATAAAAAAAAAATGCAAAGGAAAGGAAAGCTGGAAAAACTATGTTTACGAAAAGGGTTGCAACTGACAAAGTGTTTTTCTCACCAACAGAGAGGCGACCTCACTTTTAAACTAAAGCTTAGAACAAGGACACTTATGGGAGAACTGAAGGAACTGACCAAAGCTCACAGGAATGGAAAGCTAATGAAATTGACATAGTATAATAATAGTAGCTTAATGCCTTCTCCCCATTCCATTCCCCTACTCTTTCTCTAGCTTCACCCTCCCCCCCCCCTCTTCACGCACACACACACCACCTTTTTTCCCCCATCCTTTAGCACAACCAGCCTTCAACTAAAACATTATTTCGAAAATCGAAAACGAATTTTCTTACTCAAGCTCATGATTAAAGTAAAAATTCTAATTGTGGTATTTCTTCAGATTTACTATTGTATCAGCATAAATTGACGTGCAGGTTAGTAATATGCAGGTGAGTCACGTGCTGTTAGTATAGCATGCGGGGGAGAGAGAGAAAAAAAAAACTATGCCAATACAATAGTGAAACTTATAAAAGATGCACCTATTTTGTGGAGCATCAATGTTTCTAAAGAAGACACGAGTGTGTCAAAAAAAGACAGGTCTGTAAAGCCTGTTATTGTTTCAAATTTTGGGCGTAACGGTTTTGCCTTTTAATAAAAATATTCTAGGTGAAGGCTTCCCATCTCCCTTCCCCTCCCCCCCGCCCTTTCCCTTCACCACACCACACCCCTCCATCTCTTCCCACCTCCCAATTTTTTTTTATAGTATTAATGGGTAAATATCCTACAAAACGTCAGTTTCCAAACAACATTTCAAGGAGAAACTGAGCCAACTTTGGAAGGATGAGAGACCAGCAAATAACACAAACTGAGAAATTCTAAATTGACAATGTTTTCCTGAGCAGACAGACAAAACTGATTGAACTTTAAACAAGTCATCTCCAAAAATCTCAAAACGAAAAAAGGTTTTGATCCATCCACTGTAAATGAAGCCAAACAAAACAGAAAGGAAGCTTGATTACATGGTTGCGGAATACAGATGCACAGTTGAAAAAAATAACCCACAATAAAGAGAATATGTTTCACAGAATACAAAATCTGAAAAGCCTCTGAAATACAAAGTTCACTTGTCAAAGCACACATTTCGGGAAAAGAGGCTAAATTCAAAACTATTTTACCAATATGATACACAGAACCACTGTGCAGTGTCCCAAATCTAAGCTTCCGTCCAAAAACCTTTGACACTCATCACTCTTCACAAAAACTATGTACTGATAGCTCTTCATTAATAACAAACTGTACATAATAAATCAGAGAAAATGGATAATTAGTCTAAACTTCAAAAAAATATTCCCATCTTACACAAAGTCAGGTATGAAACTATCAAATGAAAACGTTTTCATATTGGCTGTCTCAATCCATTGTATCCATTAAAAAATCCACAAACCAACTGGTATCATACTGAAAACGCACTGTTAATGAGCAGTCTGTTCATTAATTACAGCTCTTTTTCTTTGTCCCAAACAACCTTAGCAAAACTGCTCATGTATACGCTTTATATAAAAAAAATTAAATTGAGCTAGAAATGGTACTTTGCATTCGGGAAAAACAGCAAAAATACGGTGATAGTCGTATAGAGCTAAACAGAGGAATAGAGAGAGACAGGCAGATATATATATATAGACTTAGATAAGGACATACAAAGACAAGAGGAGATCAAGACAGAGATAGTAACAGAAACTTGGTGGCGATAGAAGGCAGGAGAGTGCGACAAAATAGATAAAGTTAAGACAATAAACTTTGAATAATATAATAACTGATGGATTCCACATAAATAGCGGAAGATCAAAGTGCAGCCCATAGATAATAACAGGCATGACGGAGCGTAGAGTATCTATGCCGTCCAAGCAGCTGTTACTACTACTAATAAAAAAACTTTTTTTTTTCCAAGTAAAAGTCAAAGGTGATAATTGTATGCTTCACAGAATACTTGAGGTCCAATAAGTAAACAACAACTCTTTTGACTTCATATAACAACACCATTACAGGTTTTAGCCTCCGTCAGGCATTACGAAAATTGCACTTCAAGATGATCTCGGAGCTCTTCATTAAAGTGAAACAACATTCTTTTTGTAACATATTTATATTTTAAAAAACCACTACATTTTGTTTTAAAAGCATCATCCAGTTTGAAAATTGCTTTAAATATTTGGTTCATCATAACAAACTTAGCAAAAATAATTCCATGTCGGGTATGAAGGAACTTCAAGCTCGCCCACCGATAGGTGATCGAGGTCAGACTTGTGGATATCTTCGGATTTTATAACCTCAATAACTGGTGCTCTTCTCGAGTTCAGAAAGTTCGGCATTTTCGAAGCTAGTTTATGTAGAGATAATTCAATGCCACAACTTTTCTGGTACCTTTAAGAATTTTTACGTCCAGAACTATTTAAAATTCTGCCAGTCGAACGAACCACCATCCTAATAAATCTAAATTTCAGTGATCGGTTATAGTGTGGACAATTATGTCTTGGAGGAAATAAATCATTCATTAACGACTTTTTTCACACATAACGGGTAGAAAAACCTCGTGATATAATGAAACATCTAAAGAACAAAGAGAAAATGTTTTTTTAGAAGAAAAGATGTGGCTGTCACAGATTACGAGTTGAGATTCCGGGCAGTATATCCTCTGTAAACTTGAAACCCCTTAAAAACAGAATTTAAGTTTTATTTCGGGAACATATTTACATGAGGCAGTCACAGTCATTACACAAACCGATTTAGAAAGTGCAACAGGATCTCATCCTCCGTCAGATTTTTCTTCCATGTTTTGAGATTCGGCCCCTCACGTTTGAGAGTATTTGTAGCCAAGTAAACAAACATTGCAACTCTTTTATAGTGGACTGCTGTAGTTGTGTCTCTTTGTAAATCTCTTGCAAAGTAAAGACTCGCTTAAAACAATTTATTTGTATTGGCCTGCGCCGAGTTAACAGTGACACCAACTAAAGTTTTTTACAAGCAGAGCTTAACGTTCATCAATAGAGATAATGATTAGGCTTTTTTTTTTCACCCACCAAAATTATCTCTAACTTTTTTTTTTATCAAGAACTTGTAGAATCTAAACAAGAGTTATTCTGATTTAGCATTTAAACATGCCTTGAGGTAGGTAAATGGGTGTTTGAAAAACCAGAAAAATATTGCATGCTTTTCCTGTGTGTGCATGTGAGTTGGGGGGTGCTATCTTAAGCAACCATTGTTTTTTGTCTACGGTATCCCTTTCCCCCCACCTCTTCCATCCTTTCCCATAAACTCTGCCGGAGAGGGCAAAATTGTTAACTAATGAAAAAAGCAAAATTAAATTTGCTTAAACGTCATCAAGACACATAAATATAAAATCTTACAATAGTTTTTCAAATCCAGATCTAATGCCGAGAAGCAAAGCTTATGGCAATTATCAAAACATTCCAAGCTTTTGTCTCAATATCAACCAAAAATAAATATAACGTTCCCTTAAAATTTCACAATAATATGGGCTTCAGGCAAAAATGAAGAGACTAACATATATAGGCAAAGCAGAGCTCTGGGATGGCAACATTGAATCTTTGTCAGGCTGTACTGATAGGAACAGATTAGCCGATCTTTAGATGGCAACATTGAGCCTTCATCAGGCTGTACAGATTTGAACAGATTAGTCTCCTGCTAGTTGGCAATATTTAGACCCTATCAGGTAATGCAAAGCTGACCAGTCGTTGCAAGTTTGACCCCCGCCGGGCATTTCCACGGCTGGAAAGATAATTACTCTCCTTTGGGATTGCAAACTTGAGCCTCCGTCGGCCACATCTGACAAATTTCCTGGGATGTCAAATTGAGCTTCTGTTTGGGCAGTGGAAAGCTGAACTGACTAGTCTCCCTGGAATAGTAAATCCGAGCCCCTAAAAATAGATTTGTGTTTCATGTTTGATTTAGCCCATTCACAACACAGTGATCTAAGACTTTCATTTTATACCATGTAGGGAAGGGTGGAATTGAAGATATGAGGCCTTTAAATTCATCTAGCAACGCTGTATTTAAGCTCTAACTTGAGCCCCCGTCAAGCAGCAAGAGCTGAACGGATTAGCTTCCGTCGAGCGTTATCAGGTAGTGTGTAAAATCAAACAGATTAACCTACGTCAGGCAATCCATTTGAGAGCTGACAGATTAGCCTTTGTTTGTCATTTACAAATTACATCAATATAGATAAAAGTACTGAGAATCCTTTTCAGCCCGGGCTGTCCACTCTGTAAGATCCATCCTAGTTGAGACAGGTTGTTTCACAGCTCGTTTGTAAGTGTTTTGGTGGATCATTCATTGAAAACATGACATCTGCCCATCATCGCCTGAGGGAAGAAAAATTTTAAAGGGCTTTCGCTAAAAATTCATGGACTATCGACTAAAGGGTATTATTATAACAGTTGTAGAATTGCGATATTTTTTCATTAAGTCAACATCACAAATCATTTTTCCTTATATTGATGGAGACTGGATGTTGCATAATTAGAGATAGTCGGGTTCAAATCCACAAAATGAGTGGAAACAAAATTCAGAGTAGGTGACATTAATGCCGGTACTTAATAAAAGTCACCACCAATCCTCGAGTCGATGGATTTACAAATATGCAGGATGGGATAAATTTTTAGGTTCAGAATTCAAAACCTTGTTCTGGATCCATGCTGGAGCATAAAATATCATTTTGGAAGAAAAATTAAGAAACATGTTGAGATTTCATATTTCACAATTTAATAGGATGTTATTGGACGAAAAAAGTAATTTGAATTTTAAGTAAAAACAATTTTTCACCTAATGTGCAATAAAAAATTAAATATCAAGTACTTCATTTCTATGCAAGATTTCATACTTCAGATTACATTTAGTTGCTTTGCACGTGTGATGGCGAGACCATCACTTCCTGAAAGAGGAAAAAAATGTTAAGATTTATTCATTGGACACGATAATGGAAATGAATGGGAAGAGTAAACTTTCACTTCTTGACAAATCGAAGCCTTCAATTTGAATTCTTTCTACACTGATTCTTTTATTTTGAGCTGGGTATTTCCAAAGATAGATCTATATGCCTGGCAGGGATAAACAAACATAACATTGAGCTTGCAGTAGATTGTGTGGTTTAGATCTAGCAATCTAACTCACTTGTGTATATTTTTCAAATCATCCCCAACGTAGTGAGGAGTTGAGCCTTCAGAGTTTGGATTCAAACTAGCCAGTTAGATCCTTGCACCTGTCAGGGTGAGAGTTTGAGCCACAAGATTACTCAATATTTGTATAGAAAACGGGTGGAACTTGGCTAAGTCTCATAGTCAGCATATCTAAAGATTCAATTTTCTGGCATAATTGGAGTTTAATTAAGACTCCTTGAGTTTTTTTAATCCTGTCACACATAGCAATTTCCAACTTCAGAAGAAAAGAGTTGATACAGCAAGTTCATAAGATGTACAATACAGAGAAGGCAAAACAAAGACATAGAGAGAGTAGAGTAAAAGAGAGAGCGGGAGAGGAAATGAAGAGGGAAGAATAGGATTCCTTTTGAACGGAAAGAGAGAAGAGAGAAAGAAAGGAGGGAGTGTGGTTTGTTAGGTGAGAGAAAGAAGAGACAAGAAAGATGACAAATATAGTCTGATAACTCACCTATTGAATTCTTTCTTCTGCGTTCCCATAACATTGGCAGTCTCGCCAAACATCGAATCCAGTGGCTCTGCCAAACTCCCAACATCAGGACCAGGTCTTGTTAAGTGCCATCGAGTTTCTCATGGAGGGTTGAGGGTTGCGGCCAAGTCTGTTGTCTGAGCTGTGATGTTTATGGACAAAGTTCTATCTCTTCTCGGGGCCTCCACTTTGACTTGCTCCAGTAGTTCAAACTAAACACTGTGAATCTGTGTGCACTATTCTGATTGATGCAGGCGTGTCGGTAAACACTGGTTGTCCAAGATTATTCACCTCTCTCCTCAAATGTCAAGGTGAAGGTCAAGCTGAGGTGGAAGAAGGGATCAGAAGCGACAGCTAATTAATCTGATCTGAAAGCAAAGAATAAAAAGAACCCCCAAAATTTGTTCAGTGTGGATAGCATAATTTATTCAACCTGCAGGTTGATATAAAATAGATATTTCAAAAGTAAGCATTGCTGACTCAAACTATTACAGGGCATCTTATAAGGTAATTTACACTTTGAGCAGCCTCTAAAATTAGTGTTGTTTATAGAAATGTTTTACATTAAAGATTAAATGATAAAGCCGGTAAACTTTGAAGTTTTGAAACTATTTCATAATCTCTTAGCATATATTATCCCCACAAAAAAAAGGTGTTATCCTACAGGTTGTTCCCCTAATATGTTCGTGTACAGAGCAATAAGGGGATATCAAAATATGTTTGACTTAGATTCCTTAGTGAAAATATTCTAAAATGGATGAGGGAGCAAGAACTGACAAGTGATTAGTTCAGTTCATTCAGACTTGCTAACTGTTAGCTAGAGATCTAGCAATTCAACTCGCTCAACTCATACAAATATTTTCGAAATGCCCCTACTAGGTGTGGTTGAGCCTTCAGAGTATGGATTTGAACCAGCCAGGTAGATCCTTGCAACTGGAAGGTAAGAGTTTGAGCCACATGATCAGTCAACATTCAAAGACATAAAGGGTGGAACTTGGTTTGGTCACCTAGTCAGTGATTCTGATGAGCGGTCCGTGACACGTACAATACAGTGAGGGGGTAAACAGAGATGTTTAGAGAATAAGAGAGGAGGGTAAAAGAGAGAGGAAAAGGAGGTAAAGAGAGATGTATCGAGGGATTTCTAGTGGACAAAAAGGGAGAAGATAGAAAGAGAAAAGGGAGTGTGCTTCGCAAGGTGAGAGAGAATACAGGAACAAAGACAGATGACAGAAATAGAAAAAGTTAAGAAGAAAGAAAGGCAGGAAGAGACAGAGAGGCGGAGAGAGAAAGTGAATATGTTAACTAACCATTCTCAGAGCATCTAAACAACACTATTTGAGATGCCATGGCCGTTCTCTCGGGTGGCATCTTTGATCTGTGGTCACATCCCTCTGATTTAACTGGTGCTCAAATACTGGGAAGGTCCAGAACACTAACTTAGAATCTCAGTGCTCAGCATGCTCAAAAGCAGCTCGTGCTGGAGGAAATAAAAAAAGGTTTCGCCAATAAAATGGAAACGGAAAATAGATGTAATGTTCTCTAAAAGGACAACAATTGGTTTTTATATTAACACACTTGGATCAGCCTGGACACGAATCTCTGATTTTGCAAAACGTTTAAAGATTTTTTTTTATTTAACTTGTAAAAGTTTGCTTCTTTCCACCATTTCCTAAGTCGGATAACTCACCAATTGAATTCTTTCTTCTGCCTTCCCGCAACATTGGCAGTCTCACCAAATCTGGAGTCCAGTAGCTCTGCCAAACTCCCAACGTCGGGACCAGGTTTCGTTAAGTGCCATCGAGTTTCTCATGGAGGGTTGAGGGTTGCAGCCAGGTCTGTTGTCTGAGCTGTGATATTTATGGACAAAGTTCTATCTCTTGTCGGGGCCTCCACTTTGACTTGCTCCAGTAGTTCAAACCAAACACTGTGAATCTGTGTGCACTATTCTGATTGATGCAGGCGTGTCGGTAACCACTGGTTGTCCAAGATTATTCACCTCTCTCCTCAAATGTCAAGGTGAAGGTCAAGCTGAGGTGGAAGAAGGGATCAGAAGCGACAGTTAATTAATCTGATCTGAAAGCAAAGAATAAAAAGAACCCCCAAAATTTGTTCAGCGTGGATAGCATAATTTATTCAACCTGCAGGTTGATATAAAATAGATATTTCAAAAGTAAGCATTGCTAACTCAAACTATTACAGGGCAATCCTATAAGGTAATTTACACTTTGAGCAGCCTCTAAAATTAGTGTTGTTTATAGAAATGTTTTACATTAAAGATTAAATGATAAAGCCGGTAAACTTTGAAGTTTTGAAACTATTTCATAATCTCTTAGCATATATTATCCCCACAAAAAAAGGTGTTATCCTACAGGTTGTTCCCCCAATATGTTCGTGTACAGAGCAATAAGGGGATATCAAAATATGTTTGACTTAGATTCCTTAGTGAAAATATTCTAAAATGGATGAGGGAGCAAGAACTGACAAGTGATTAGTTCAGTTCATTCAGACTTGCTAACTGTTAGCTAGAGATCTAGCAATTCAACTCGCTCAACTCATACAAATATTTTCGAAATGCCCCTACTAGGTGTGGTTGAGCCTTCAGAGTATGGATTTGAACCAGCCAGGTAGATCCTTGCAACTGGAAGGTAAGAGTTTGAGCCACATGATCAGTCAACATTCAAAGACATAAAGGGTGGAACTTGGTTTGGTCACCTAGTCAGTGATTCTGATGAGCGGTCCGTGACACGTACAATACAGTGAGGGGGTAAACAGAGATGTTTAGAGAATAAGAGAGGAGGGTAAAAGAGAGAGGAAAAGGAGGTAAAGAGAGATGTATCGAGGGATTTCTAGTGGACAGAAAGGGAGAAGATAGAAAGAGAAAAGGGAGTGTGCTTCGCAAGGTGAGAGAGAATACAGGAACAAAGACAGATGACAGAAATAGAAAAAGTTAAGAAGAAAGAAAGGCAGGGAGAGACAGAGAGGCGGAGAGAGAAAGTGAATATGTTAACTAACCATTCTCAGAGCATTTAAACAACACTATTTGAGATGCCATGGCCGTTCTCTCGGGTGGCATCTTTGATCTGTGGTCACATCCCTCTGATTTAACTGATGCTCAAATACTGGGAAGGTCCAGAACACTAACTTAGAATCTCAGTGTTCAGCATGCTCAAAAGGTTCTCCTGCTGAAGGAAACAAAAAAAATGATTCGCAAATCAAAAGGGAAATGGAACATAGATGTAATATTCTCTAAAGGGCAAAAATTAGTTTTTACATTACACACTTGGATCAGCTTGGACACGAATTTCTGATTTTGCAAAAAGTTCAATGATTTTTTTTTTATTTACCTTATAAAATTTTGCCATTTAAATCTCAATTGGCATTTGAATTTGTATTATTTATGTGCCCTGGTTTCAATAAGAAACAAATTAGGACTGTAAGAAAAACGAGAAAATTCATTATTACTGCGAAAATTCTTTTCTAGCCAGTTTCTTTCCACCATTTCCTAAGTCGGATAACTCACCAATTGAATTCTTTCTTCTGCCTTCCCGCAACATTGGCAGTCTCACCAAATCTGGAGTCCAGTAGCTCTGCCAAACTCCCAACGTTGGGACCAGGTTTTGTTAAGTGCCATCGAGTTTCTCATGGAGGGTTGAGGGTTGCAGCCAGGTCAGTTGTCTGAGCTGTGATGTTTATGGACAAAGTTCTATCTCTTGTCGGGGCCTCCACTTTGACTTGCTCCAGTAGTTCAAACCAAACACTGTAAACCTGTGTGCACTAATCTGGTTGATGCAGGAGCACTGGTAAACACTGGTTGTCCAAAATTATTCACCTCTCTCCTCAAATGTCAAGGTGAAGGTCAAGCTGAGGTGGAAGAAAGAGATCAGAAGCGACAGTTAATTAATCTGATCGGAAAGTAAAGAATAAAAAGAACCCAAAAAATTTGTTCAGTGTGGATAGCATAATTTATACAACTTGCAGGTTGATATAAAATAGATATTTCAAAAGTAAGCATTGCTGACTCTTAAACTATTACAGGGCATCTTATAAGGTAATTTACACTTTGAGCAGCCTCTAAAATTAGTGTTTATAGAAGTGTTTTACATAAAAGATTAAACTATAAAGCAGGTAAACTTTGAAGTTTCGAAACTATTTCATAATCTCTTAGCATATATTATCCCCACAAGAAAAAAGGTGTTATCCTACAGGTTGTTCCCCCTGATATGTTTGTGTACAGAGCAATAAGGGGATATCAAAATATGTTTGACTTAGATTCCTTAGTGAAAATATTCTGAAATGGATGAGGCAGGAGGAACCGACTAGTGATTAGTTCAATTCAATCAGACTTGCTAACTGTTAACTAGATCTGGCGATTTAACTCGCTAAGCGCAAACGAATTTTTTCGAAATGTCCATTATAGGTATGTTTGAGCCTCCAAATTTTGGATTTGAACAAGCCAGATAGATTCTTGCAACTGGCAGGGTGAGAGTTAGAGCCACATGATCACTCAACATTTAAAGACAAAAGGGTGGGACTTGGCTTGGTCACATAGTCCGTGATTCTGAGGAGCAGTACAAGACACGTACAATACAGTGAGGAGGAGAGACAGAGACGTATATAGAATGAGAGAGGAGAGTAAAAGACAGAGGGAAAGGAGGTAAACAGATGTATCAAAGGATTTCTAGTGGACGGAAAGAGAGAAGATAGAGAGGAGAGAGTGCGGTTTGTAAGCTGAGAGAGAATACAGAGATAAAGATAGATGACAGAAATAGAAATAAAGAGAAAGAAAGGGAGAAAGAGACAGAGAGAGAAATTGAACATGTTAACTAACCATTCTCAGAGCACCTAAACACTATTCGAGATGCCATGGCCGTTCTCTCAGGTGACATCTTTGGTCTGTGGTCACATCCTTCTGATTTGTCTGCTGCTGAAACACTGCGATGGTCCCGAACACGACCTTAGAAAAGCAGTGCTAGGCATGCCCAAAAGTAGCTCCTGCTGAAGAAAATATACAAAAAAAAAACATCCTTAAATCAAAAGGGAACGGAAAGTACAGGTGATATTCACTGATGAGCAAATGCTAGTTTTGAAAAAAATTTCACACTTGGATACACCTGAACACTAATTGCTGATTTTACAAAAAGATTAAATTATTAAAAAATTAAGTTTGTAAAAGATTGTGATATTAATCTTGATTGGAATTAGAAGTTTTATTTATAATTTGCCCCAATTTCAACATCGAAACAGAAACTAAAACTGCAATAACGGCGTCAAAATTTATTATTACCAAGAAATTATTTTTCAAACCCAAACAGGCATGTGGCTTTTTAGCCAGCTTCTTTCCTCTTCCATTTTCATAAGTCAGATTAGTTCTTCTTGGGTCTTCCCGTCCCTTGTTCCAGTTGCTCAAACACTGCGACCCTGTGTGCGCTGTTCTAGTTGATGCTGTAGGATCAGTCCACATTGCTGGTCCAAGATTATTCACCTCTCTCTGCCGATGTCAAGAGTGAAGGTCAGGCTGAGGGGTGAAATGGGTTGGGGGGCGGGGGGTCAAAAGCGACAGCAAATTAATGTGATCGCAAAGCAAAGAATTAAAAAAATATTCACCCCAAACATTTATTCAGTGCGGGTAGCTTAAATCTATACAATTTGCAGTTTGATATAAAATGGATATTTTGAAAGAAAGCGTTGCTGAGTCTGTGAGCTATTACAGGCCATCTTATGTGGTAATTTACACTTAGAGCAACCTCTAAAATTAGTGTTGTTTATAGAAATGTTCAACATTAAAGATTAAACGATATAGTGTCTAAACTTTGAAGTTTTGAACTATTTCATAATCTCCTCGCACATCATACTACTCAGACCAAAAGGGACATCCTACAAATTGTGCTCCCTGATTCATTCGTGGACCCTTTACCAGCTGTCCAAGGGGGGTTCCGGTCAGACTGACCACAACTCTCAGTCCACTTTGAGGGAGCGGAAACCTGGTGAGAGAATTGTTTTGCATTCTGCTCAACTCAATAAACAGATTTTTTTTAGCTTGAATGTCGATTTCTTCATGATAAAACGTGCGAGATTGAGTCCCTCCCAATGATTCCTTCTAGAAAGCTTCCATTGCTTTTCTGCTAACTGCAACGGTTATTCTGCAATTAGTCTCGAATTTTCAAAAATCACATATTTATGTTAAAGAAACCAATGTAGTAAGCTGCCCCAACTCAGGCTATTATAATTCTAGAAGCATCCAAGACGTGTAGATTGTTAGGTTAAACTTAATGTTCTTATATGGCCAAATCTTCTAGGGAGTTCACCTCAGAGCTTCAACTCTGGTCCTAAGTCGATTTAAGTCAGGGATCTTACTAAGTCAACGCAAACCGAGCATTAAGGGGATTTCGAAATAAGTTTATTGATTTAGTTACTTTAGTAAAAGTATTCCGAAATTGATGAGGCAGTAAAGACTTGCTAATGAATTGTTCAGTTCATTAAGATTTGTTGCCAACTTGTTCATCTCGCCTGGCGACCTCACTCATGGACCATTAAAATCCATCAGTGTCCGATACCGTCTCACGAGCAGAGAAATTGAAATTTGAAATAGTTTAAAACATATTTCAGATAAAGCTATATTCAACAAAAACCATTACATATATATATATGTAATGGTTTTTATATATATATGGAATAATCTTATATTTGATACAACAAAAACAACTTCACTGATATATTTAAAGATTTTTGTTGATAATTCATTAAATACTTTGAACCATGTCTGTGATAAAATTTACATGTCTGTATCGCATTATTAACTAGTACTCAGGAATGTAAAGCATATCTTGAGCCTTGGAAGTCACATAAGATATGATCAGCGCTTCCGTGTGGTTCACCTCCTGTTTTCACAGTTTACTGTTTTGGTTTTGTTTTGTTTTTATGGACAATAGGGGTAAATGAAATGCTTCCACCTGGACGAGAACCAGCCAAACCCAAGTCTCTAGAGATTCCCAGAATGAGAGGTAAGCAACATGGCCACCAGCACCCCTTTAGACACAAAAAGGCTTGATGGTAAACTGAAATCTTCTCTTGTATATCTTTGAGAGATGATTCGATTACAGAGTTGAAGTTCCGGATACTTTGCAGCTCAAACTGACCATCCGATTATAACGAGAAAAACTCACATTGACGGTTCTTCACATAACCAGTGAGATCGGAAAAAAAAAACCCTCACAACTCACCAGTGAAGACCAAGGCATACAGTGTGTATCAAACTGACAAGCAAGAACTAAGCCCTCTGGTCAGACGCTTCTCCGTTTCAGCTGGCCTGAGAAAACAAAAAAAAAGAAAAATTTGCTTTCAAGGTTCACAAGTCTTATGTACCAAGTGAGAAATATAATGTTAGCAGTCAGCTCAAAACAATGAATTTATACAAAAAATGTTTTAAACTAAATAGAGGCAAGATTTCAAACAATTTGGTTCCAACTTCTAAAAAGTTTAATCATCAGCAAACACCAGGTAGCCTAACACTAATGGGATTCTGGGTTCAAACCCGGGAACATTGCTGGTTGAGCCAGATCCTGATCTACCCTTGACCATCCCCGGCTTGATGGAAAACTGCCATTTCTCACTGAGAATATTCGAGAAACAAGAGACAGACAGGCCTTCAGAAAAGTAAGGCAGACATGAGGCAAAGATCAAACATCTAAAAACAGAGGGGAGAGAGAAAGAGTCAATAATAGAGAGGGAGACAGAGACAGAGACAGGCAGAAATTTAGACCAAACGGTTTCAAAAAGAAGAATTACTATCAGTAAAATGTAAAACGCTGGACTAATAAACACATGACTCGATGAAGTAACGGTTGTAAATTAAAGCATGGAGCGATAAAATACAGAGAGAGAGATAAAGAGAGACAGACAGGCAGGCAGAGATAGAGAGACAGAGACAGACAGAAAAGCAAACAGTTAGTGAGGTTTAAGAAATAGAAGCATAAAGACACAGAATGAGGCAACTAAGAGGATATAAAAAGGTAAATTTATGGTATTTCGGCAGTAAGAAGTACACCATAAAAAAAAATAGTAAAACCAGGGGCAGGCGGATGTTAAGTCATAACCCGAACGCACGCAGAAAGAAGTAATGATCAAAGTAATTCATTACTTTAAAACCACAGGAAATCAATTCAGAAAGTTCTTAAAAACTCGTCAAGCGACAGATTTTTTTTAAAAACAATAGGGCAACTATTATTTTCAAACAGTTCATATTAATTTTAAGTGGTAATGAGCGTAGAGATTCCATGTAAAGACAATAAGATACACAGTAGCCAGTTATCGTTCACAGCTCTCTAAAAGTAACATTGTTACGTAGTATTACTCCTCTCAACCTTATTGGGCTAAGTGCCTGGTCTTGTCTAGGCCAGGCGATGGATGCCGTATTGAGGTGCAGGTTTGATCCCTCCATTCCATCTGTCCTTATGTTTTCACGTCTTTCGTCTTATTTGTCGGTCTCAAGTTAGATCTAGGTTTGTGGTTGATTTTCCATACTATTTATTCTCTCAAGCTCTGCATATTCTGCTTTCAGGCAGAGTTGTTGTATCAATTTTTTTTTCTTTTCTTTTTTTTTTTTTTAATTTCTCTTCTTTGTTGAAAAATTTCAATTTTTTTTGTTTTTGTTTTTGTGGAGTTTTTTGTGTCGTCTTTGTATTTATTTTTGTGTTAGAAAAAGTTTGCTTTGCATTTCAGCTTGCTGAAGGTGCAAACTTTGTCACCGGTTTTGGAAACAGGTAAGGAATTTTAAAATGAAGTGACAGAGATCCTTGGACAGTAGGACTAAGGAAGAAAAATGCTTAAGGCCATCAGTATCAGGAAAACAGAAGCGGTTTATGGAGACCTTCACATCAGAGTCAGTGCTTCTTCAACAATGGATTTATCTTGAAATACAAACAGATTGAGAAATTTAAGTATTTCAAAGAGATAGTGCAGTATGAATTCTGCATCTTAAAGTTGAAAAAAAAAAAGTGAGCTGAATTTAAAAAACATAATACATGTATGTTTTAAATGAAGGATTATTCTTTTCTTGAGCCTTCAAGCTAACATCAGCCAGTCAGAGCAGAATTTTCTGAAGTCTTTACTAAGTTTATATAACCTAAGAAATTTTTTCTCTAGAGAGGCGAACAGAGCTCAAATTTGGAGTTCTGGCCTCTACTACAACCACTAGCATCATCCACCTTGTACCACATACCTCTCCCTTTCAGTTCTTGTGGCTTAAAAAATTCCCCCCTGCCTTTTCCTGTCTGTCAGATATCAAGTTTGCTTCTTTCGCTTCTATGTACTTTCGACATTCATTCTTTCACTTCAAAATTTTCAAGTCTTGCTTATTTTCAGCTACCTCTGGAGCATCAGCTCTTCTCTACACCTTATCATTTTAGTTTTCTAAATCCATTTCTTTCGCCCGATATATATTTTGACTTTAACTGTTGTTTCCTTCTTCCTCTCTCCCTAGGACTCCATCGTAGTTTATCTCTTTGGCTGCTTTTAGGCTTTCTCTTTACCTACCCTTTTACCCAAACTTTATTTTTGTCTCTTTACTTGTTTACATCTCTTCCATCAGATAGGATAAAGACAGAAAGAAAGCAGCAGAAGAAAGACACAGATTAGAAGCTATCAGATAGGATAAAGACAGAAAGAAAGCAGCAGAAGAAAGACACAGATTAGAAGCTATCAGATAGGATAAAGACAGATTGCAGGAGAAGAAAGAGAAGGATTAGAAGCTACCAGACAGGAAGAAAAAGGAAGAGAAAGTCAAAGCGATAGAAGAATAGAGAAGGAGAAGAGGAGCTGGGAGCCATAGAGTGGTTTCTGATCCTACACCCTCTTGAGGCTACATGCCAGGGCCGCAACTTGTGCGTTCTGCTGCAAACTCAGAGGCAATGACTAAGTGCAATGTCATTGCAACCTCTGCCTGTTTGCAGAGCCAGAGGCAATGGCTCCGTGCAATGCCATTGCAACCTCTGCCTTTTTAACAATCCCAGTTACAATGAACAAATGCAATGTCACTGCAACCTGAGATGATCCAGAAACCCAGAGGCATTGACTTAGTGCTATGTCAATGCAACCTCTGCCTATTCACAAACCTAGAGGCAATGACTAAGTGCAATGTCATTGTAACCTCTACAGTCACAGACTGCTAGGCTCTAGACACCAGATAGGTCGAGACTTGAACGTCGCACTTCCACTTCTGACAGCGAGACGCTCAGCAGCCATGACCATCTGGTGCATCTGATAGGAGGAAATAAGAGAAGGGCTGAAAGTCAGTGGTAAGATAGACAGGGAAAGAAAGACTGGATAGGAGGAAAGACTAGACGAAGGAATGAAAGCCAGTATAAAGAGAGACAGGAAAAAGTATAGGTAGGAGGAAAGAGGATAAGGCAAAAGAGGCAAAAGAGGCAAACAGAAAAAAGATAGGTAGAAGGAGAGATGAGAAGACAAGAGGTAAACAGAAAAAGAAAGACTGGACAAGAGAAAAGGTAAAGAAAATAGATGTAAACGAGTGAAGAGATTAAAAAAAAAAGAAAGTTTGGGTGAAAGGATAAATACAGAGAAAGGCTGAAAGTAACCAGAGAGATAGCCTAAGATGGAAACCCTAGGGAGAGAGGAAGTAGAAAAAAACGTGCAGCAGATGACAAATATATCGGGGAGAGAAATAGAATTGCAAGAGAACTAAAACAACAAGGTTTAGAGAAGAGCTGATGCTCCTGAAGTAGCTGGAAATAAGTAACACATGAATATTTTGAAATGGAAGAATTGAATTTGATTGAAAATAGAAGCGAAAGAAGCAAACTTGAAATCTAGCAGAAAGAAAAAGTCGAGGCGGATTTTTTTCAAGCCAATAGAATTGAAAAAAAGAGAGATGTGGTACACAGTGAATGATGCCAGTGGTTGTAGTACAGGCCAGAACTCCATATTTGAGCTCTGTTCTCTTCACTAGCGTAAAAATTTCCTCGATGAATAAAACCAATGTAAGGTCTATAGAATATTCTGCTCTGAAAGCTTCATGCTAGCTTGATGGGAAAAGCAGGGGCGATTTTTTTTAAGGCAATAGAATTAATAGGGAGAGGGAGGAGTTCAGGAGGTAGCTGTTGGAAAACTTTGAAGAGTCAAGCTGAAAGCTAAAAATCGGCTAAAACTGGAAGGAATCTGCAAATGAGAATAGGTGGAAAGTTGTGGATACTGGAACTGAAAAACCTCGAACACTATGCAAGACCAATAACGAGGAAGAAAAAAATTTAAGAGTTAGATAAAAAAAAAGGTAAGTTTCATCTTTTTAGATATACTTGCAGACTGAAATATGGTGTTTGG
>JAWDGP010003742.1:230000-245000 GCA_033675545.1 Elysia crispata | reverse complement strand
CGGCAGCTTGCGGCGGTGAGTGGCAGAGGTGGTAGTAGGTGGTGGTGGTGGTGGTAGTAGTAGTAGTAGTAGTAGTAGTAGTAGTAGTAGTAGTGGCAAGTAGTTGTGGTGGTGGTGGTGGTGGTAGTGGTAGTGGTATTAGTGATGAGTAGTGAGTAGTGGTGGCAGCAGTCAGTGCAGTAGTAGTGGCAGCGGTGGCGAGTAGTAGGAGTGGGGATAGTAGGTGGTGGCAGCAGTAGTTCAGTAGTAGCGGTAGTGGTAGTAGTAGTAGTAGTAGTGGTAGTAGTAGTAGTAGTAGTGGTAGTAGTAGTAGTAGTAGTAGTGGTGGTGGTGGTGGTGGTGGTGATGTTGGTAGTAGTAGTAGTGGTAGTAGTAGTAGAAGAAGTAGTAGTAGTAGTAGGTGGTGGTGGTGGTGGTGGTGGTGGTGGCGGTGGCAGTCGGTGGCGGGTTGATTGGTGGTGGTAGAGCGGTAGTGGTGGTGGTAGTATTGGTAATGGTGGTAGTAGTAATAGGTGGTAGTAGTAGGTGGTGGTGGTGGTAGTAGTAGTAGTAGTAGAAGTAGTAGTAGGAGTAGTAGTAGTAGTAGTAGTAGCAGCAGCAGGTGGTGGTGGGGTAGTAGTATTAGAAGTAGATATAGAAGTTGTAGTAGTAGTAGTAGCTGTAGTAGCTGCAGCAGCAGCAGCAGCAGTAGTAGTAGTAGTAGTAGTAGTAGTAGTTGTTGTGGTGGTGGTGATAGTGGTATGGTAGTAGTGGTAGTGGTGATGGTAGTAGTAGTAGTAGTAGTAGTAGTAGTAGTAGTAGTAGTAGTAGTAGTAGTAGTAGTAGTAGTAGTAGTAGTAGTAGTAGTAGTAGTAGTAGTAGTAGTAGTAGTAGTAGTAGTAGTAGTAGTAGTAGCAGCAGCAGTAGCAGCAGCAGGAGTATTAGTAGTAGTAGAAGCAGTAGAAGTAGTAGTAGTATTACTAATAGTAGTAGTAGTAGTAGTAATAGTAGTAGTAGTAGTAGTAGTAGTAGTAGTAGTAGTAGTAGTAGTAGTAGCAGCAGTGATAATAGTGGAAGTAGTAGTATTAGAAGTAGATATAGAAGTTGTAGTAGTAGTAGCTGTAGTAGCTGCAGCAGCAGCAGCAGCAGCAGCAGCAGTAGTAGTAGTAGTAGTGGTAGTAGTTGTTGTGGATGTGGTGGTGGTGGTGGTGATAGTGGTATGGTAGTAGTGGTAGTGGAAGTAGTAGTAGTAGTAGTAGTAGTAGTAGCAGCAGCAGCAGCAGCAGCAGGAGTATTAGTAGTAGTAGTAGTAGTAGTCCTAGTCGTAGTCGTAGTCGTAGTCGTAGTAGTGGTAGTGGTAGTAGTAGTAGTTGTAGTAGTAGTAGTAGTTTTTGTGGTGGCGATGGTGGTGGTGGTGGTAGTGGTATGGTAGTAGTGGTGATGGTAGTAGTAGTAGCAGCAGCAGCAGCAGCAGCAGTGGTAGTAGTAGTAGTAGTAGTAGTAGTAGTAGTCGGGAAAAAGTAACTTTTAGGTAGGAACGTTTTTTTTACATAGAAAAAAGAGTAGCAACCCTTTCGTGTGTTTCCTGCTTGGAACTTAGTGTCATGAAATGTCCGTACCTAAAAGGAACTCTTTCCAGTAGTAGTAGTAGTAGTAGTAGTAGTAGTAGTAGTAGTAGTAGTAGTAGTAGTAGTAGTAGTAGTAGTAGTAGTGGTAGTGGTAGTAGTAGCAGTAGCAGTAGTAGCAGTAGTAGTAGTAGTAGTAGTTGTAGTTGTAGTAGTAGTAGTAGTAGTAGTAGTAGTAGTAGTAGTAGTTGTGGTGGTGGTGGTGGTGGTAGTGATGGTAATAGTGGTAGTAGTAGTAGTAGTAGCAGCAGCAGCAGCAGCAGCAGCAGCAGCAGCAGTAGTAGTAGTGGAAGTAGTAGTAATGGAAGTAGTAGTAGTTGTAGTAGTAGTAGTAGTAGTAGTAGTAGTAGTAGTAGTAGTAGTAGTAGTAGTAGTAGTAGTAGTGAGGAGTTGCAGGAGTAATCACTGGGTAAAAAAACACACAACAATTATAATGAGGAGGAGGAGGAGATTTTTTTCAAATTCAAAAAGAAAAAAAATAAATAAATATGTTCCTTTTAAGTAAGGACGGTTTTTTTACATAGAAGAAACAGTAGCAACCCTATAGTGTGTTTCTACTAGTGTGTAAATTAGTCCGTACCTGAAAGGAATCTTTCCATAAATAATAATAATAATAATAATAATAATAATAATAATAATAATAATAATAATAATAATAATAACATAGGACAATTATATTGCTAATAATAAAATGGGGTGTTTTTTTCTTGTAAAGCCTTCTTGCATATAGCCCTCAACTTCTTTATCATTATCAAAGGGTTCTAGAAATAGGGCCTAGGCTAAATTATCATTTCAAGAATGCCAAAATTTTTTTTTTAATATAGCTCTTTTCCCAGGTAAAATCATAACATCAGGGGGGGTGGGGGAGAGGAGTGAGGGGATAGGATGGTAAAGATTTCATTTGTTATGTAAGGATCTTAATAATGCTATACATGCAGATTAGATCTAAATCTGTGCTGTCCTCCATGGACTGGTTGGAGTGAAAGGAAGAGTTGCTTCCCCTTTTCCTAGATACATCGAACAAAGATAAATTTATTTTAGAACTATCATCTGATTGGTCATCAGCTCAAACTATCCAGATACTATAGGAATTTCGGATTTTACCGAGTCAAGTCCCTTTGTTGGAAGTCGTGATTTCTGTTCAACAATCAGAAGCATTTCAAAGATTAAGCATAACAAGATAATTTTGTTGTAAATGTTTCATGAAAATATTGTTTCCGTTTTTTACTTCAAATTTCAAAACAATGTGTTTTCTTGCTGAAGCTACCGCTAGATAGGTTACCAACTTAGTTGAGCACACGACTTCCAACTAAATAACACAACTCCCTAGGAAATCGCATTCTTATATTGGCAAGGTTTCCGCCCTTGTCCGAAAGACCAATGACAACGCACATGATTTCACACAAGAAAGGAACTAAAGTGCTCTACATAACATTCTTACATTTCATCTCTAGAGAATTAAACAACATAATAAATAATTTGAAGGACTTTAAATGCAACCTATTAATCAAATAAAATGTGCAGAAATATGCCAAAAATTTTTTCAGAAAATAATAAATCCTATTTCAGTATAATTATGTATCCGATAACTGAATGTCTCGCCCTTTACTCTACACAATCATGTATCTCACCTGAGATTCTTCAAACGACAGCCTTGATCACAGAGACACAGACCTTCTGTGCACTTGATAACAAAACGGTAAAAATTAAATCTATAATTGATCTGGTTGTGTTTGTAGATCCGTATCATGGATATCCTTGACTAGATCTTTATACGAGTTTTGAAAAGAATATCTGATAACCACTAGTTTGTCAAAGCCACAGAACGTTGGTTCTAACTTCTCGACCACGAATATACGTCCTCCACGTCTTGCCAGCCGATCCAAAATGAAGAGGTGAGCGAAGAAATTGTGACCATATGCAAATGCTGATATTTGTGTTATGTGTGAGCTAATTTCTACGTCAATCTTCGAGGTCAATGTCTGAAGACAATAGCCGCTTCTCAGCTAATGTAGGACTCGACGTCCGGTATCATAAAAATAGAAAAACGGCCATATTGTTTTCAGGAACCAATTAGAATCTGCGTTACATAAAAAAAAAATAACTAATCAGATTGACTTACTTAAAAGATCCAAGGCTAATTTTCGCGCGCATCCAAACCATTCCAGTCTACTGAAGTTTTTTGTTTTTGTTTTTTTTTTCATCTTAGCTCAAGGTTACGGAGGAATATACAATTCTTTGCAAATTGATAATCACTGACGTCTCAAGGTCTCTCTTTGCCTATTTAAGAAGAGAAAAAGTGCAAAATTACTTTAACTATTTATAACCTCTGCGGGTAAAGAATCAATGACGTGACTAATGATCATACGATGTATAGACAGACAGTGAGTTGTGTTCACAGTTTGTTGTCAGCCCTTGTCTCAAGGACATGTTTGACAGCAGAGAAACTGTTTTGAAACATGCTATCGTTTGTTTGCTTTTTGTACATTATGCATATACCCCACATACACACACACAAACACACACACAAAGAAGGAGTAAGGAAGTGCACACAGAGTAAAAAATTCAGTGAGAGAGAGAGAGAGAGAGAGAGAGAGAGAGAGAGAGAGAGAGAGAGAGAGAGAGAGAGGAAAAAGTGGAGACAAAGAGGAAAGACGCAGAAAGTGGGAGACTCCGAAAGAGACACAAAGTGAGAGGAAACGAAATAGAGAGAGAGAGAGAGAGAGAGAGAGAGAGAGAGAGCGACAGAGACAGACAGGCAGACAAACAGACAGAGAGACAGCAGACAGAGACAGAGACAGACAGAGGGAGAAGAAAAAAAGAAACAGATAGGTGGATACCTAGACAAACATGGAAACGGATACACCAGTCTGACAGTGTCATGCTCTACTGACGCCACAACTATCTGATAGCGAGAAAGAAAAATGAATCATCTGTTGACTGAGATGGAATGAGAGAATGATATGCCGGAAGAAAGATTTCAGACAGATTTAATAAACTTGGTGGACATCAATTATAAATATGAGCACTAAGAATTTTTTTTTTTTGTAAACTTAGAAGACGTTAGAACGAAATGTGTTGTTTATTTATTTATTTCTATGGTCAATATTGAATATTGGAAATCGGGTGCTTCTGTTATTGTGCCTGCGTAATCTATTTTCTCAATTTTTTTAAACGTTTAATAGAAGCATACTGAATTCCTGTTTAAAAAAAAAAGCACCTAAAGTTCCCCCCCCCCCCATGCTAGATTTCCTAGGTGCTGGATTGTTTCAACCTAAATGATAATGGAGTTTTAAAAAGATTTGTCAACAGATTTGATTTTTACAAAAATTAGCAAGTTTTATTGAGTAAACAGCAAAAACATTAGAGTGAAAAACTGTACAGGTTGTGAGAATGTCATTGTTTTTTGTTGTTGTTGTTGTTTTTTAATTTACAATTTGACAGAAGCATTAGGTTTTCTTTTGTAATGTATATTACTTTATGCTGTACCAAATCAATTAAATCAATTTTGTATTGTTTTTTTAAATTGTATCTTGTAAGAAAAATCTAGACGGAGTAGATCTAAAGAAAAACATTAAAGTGAAAGGAAGACGGTAAAGAGTAGAGGACAACATGGTGTGCGAGGTGACTCAATCAGTAGAGTGTCGGAATGCGGTGAATCCAACGTTCTACACCCTGGCTTGGTCGAATCATCTCATCTTGAGATTGGATTCCATTTAACAGTTTCTGTTTCTTGGCTAGACGTCATTTCCGTTTGATATTCCTCAGTGTAATTAGAGGATGTAAGCCTAACTGAAGCGCAGGACTAACATAAAGTTTTACATGATTCTATGTTACTGAGAAGTAGTTTGAAACGAAAATGTTCATTTAATCCATTTAATTTTTTCCTCCTCCCCTCTCTCCTCATCCTCCTCTCTGTCTGTCTGTGTGACTGTCCCCTCTCTCTCTCTCTCTCTCTCTCTCTCTCTCTCTCTCTCTCTCTCTCTCTCTCTCTCTCTCTCTCTCTCTCTCTCCCTCTCTCTCTCTCTCTCCCTCTCTCTCCCTCTCCCTCTCTCTCCCTCTCTCTCTCCTCTCTCTCTCCCTCTCTCTCTCTCTCTCTCTCTCTCTCTCTCTCTCTCTCTCTCTCTCTCTCTCTCTCTCTCTCTCTCTCTCTCTCTCTCTCTCTCTCTCTCTCTCCTTCCTTTGTACTTGTCTATGAACAAACTCAAATGACCTTGTTCAACCAAGGACCATAAATCGTTGTTGCTACTACTAGACCTGTTGATCTATGTGGGTAGATGCGAGATGTGTCAACAAATTAATGACTCACAGCCGCCGCTTTCTGTCCAAGGGCAGGTAAGCGAAGTTACGAGGTCGGCGAGGCGCAGACGTAGCTAGATCGAGCTGAGAAAGGGGTACCTGTTGAAGTGGGACATGGATGATTGATTTGGGGGGGTGATAGAAAGATCTAAAATCTTTACTGCATGCTTTGTGAAGGGCTTGGCTATCGGGTATCGCATTAGGTGGGGAACTTTCTGAGTGCACTTTCTTTTGATTTTCAAAACGCAGAGGTGGAGTGGCATTCAAGGATAGGCTTTTTAAGAATATCTTTCCAAAAGGGGAAAAATGATAATAATAGTATGGTTATATTTTGATGATTATGAAATAGAAAAAAGGAGGTTGAGAAGAAAAAGAAGAGACAGGCAAGATAGAGATAGAGGTGAGAAGATAGATAGATAGATAGATAGATAGATAGATAGATAGATAGATAGATAGATAGATAGATAGAAAGATAGATAGATAGATATAGATAGATGTAGATACATAGCCCTACATGCATAATTATATACCATGCATATACACAAGCCATACACAATTATACATAGATGAAAGGAAGGATAAATAGATTGGTACATTGAGAGAGAGAGAGAGAGAGAGAGAGAGAGAGAGGGGGGGGGGAGGTTAGGGACGGGGGGCAAAATAAAGAAATGCAGGCAAACACAATTATATTAATATCTGATCCTAAGCGACACAGACAAGAGTGAAATATTCCAAAAGTTCTGACCTGACAGGTTTCTTACAACTCTAAACTGACAGATCTAGATCTACTATAACTCAATATGCCTGACGTTTTGTGATTTCAATCATAAGTGGTTGTCAGAAGAACAAGCAAAGTTTCAGGAGATATAAACGTAAAGGGATTCAAAAGGGGGTAACCGTAAAGTGATTCAAATGGAGGTAAATATATTATACAGGTAGGCATTTTTGTACAGCCGTTTGTTTTTTGTTTTTTTTTTGTCGATCAATCTCCCTTAGGCTGAGGGATCTGGAAATTAAAAGTTTGTCAAATCAGTTTCACACCTGAGTCACCAAGAACAAAACGTGCATGGAGGTGGGCATAAGACGCACGTTAAGAACAAAATTCTTGCAGACGTTGGTTTTTTGTTGTTTTTGTTTTTTTTTTTTTTTTGGTGATAATGATGGTGTCACTGCCAGTCACATAAAAGGGCTTGTCAGGCGCGGGGATTGGAGTTTCACGGTTTAAATGTAGGCAGCGCAGGAGCGCACTCAAATAGACGGGTAAGATAAATAAATGTTTGGAGAATAGGGAAACAAGGCGGACACTTTTCTTGGCGTACTGAGCCGTGTTGGCATTATGATTGCGTCGCGAGGGAGGCTTTCCCATAGTTCTATCGCGGGGTTTACAAGAAATCCGAGTATCAGCTTGTGTTTTACTCTTCGTTCACACCTGAAAATGGCAAGAAGCTTTGAGGAGTAATGGATCATGCAACTGTAAAGTGCATGTGTGTGGGTGAGAGAGAGAGAGAGAGACAGACAGACAGACAGACAGACAGAGACGGAGAGACAGAGAAATTTGGATGCTGCCTTCAGTCGACTATAATCAATGGTCATGTGGGGTCCGAAATATTTTTTTCTGCTTGGGTCAAAATATAGCGCTAGCGTGGCTGAGAGATCAAGCAGAAGGTGACAAGGATCAAGCCATACGAAGGTTTAGTATGGAGAAGGCGAGGGTGAGCAAACGGTGAGGAGGGAAAGGGGTAGCTGGATAGATAGATAAAGGAAAAGACTAAGATATCTATTTGTGCTTATATTTCAAATCTCTAAACTTTTTTAAAACTATTTCTCTTGCTTTTTTGTTTTTGTTTTTGTTTTTGTTTTGTTTTGTTTTTTTATTTATTTATTTATTTTATTATTATTATTATTATTTTTTTTTTATTTTTTTTTTTGGGGGGATATGGGGGGGGGGGGGGGGTTCAGACGGTATGTTTGTGTGCTAAAGAGAAAAAAAAAGGAAGAGGTAAAAGAGGAAGGGGTGAATGGCAGAATTTTAAAAGAAAAAAAAAAAGGAGAGGGAGAGGGCGAGATTTGAGTTTCCTCATTTTAGAAAAATTACTAGGACAAAGAAGAAGTCGCAGATGGGATTACGACTTGTCGTGCTGTTTCCAGGTTTATGATTCCCCCTCCCCCCTCCCTCTCTCTCTCTCTCTCTCTCTCTCTCTCTCTCTCTCTCTCTCTCTCTCTCTCTCTCTCTGTCTGTCTGTCTCTCTCTCTCTCTCTCTCTCTCTCTCTCTCTCTCTCTCTCTCTCTCTCTCTCTCTCTCTCTCTCTTTTCAAAGTTCCCCTTCCCTAGTCCTCACAGTACCGACAACCGGCCATAATCTCCTAACAGAGTATCGCATTGTATGTGTTTGACAGTATTTTACGAAGGCAAATCACCACTGAATGCATACATGGTGGACAATATGCTTTCTGGAGTCAAGGGTGGGCAACACTGTGGGAATCTTCTATATACCGTGCAGATTCATTCAGAGGTATATTCTTTTGTTGTTTGTTCTTTTGTTTTTTGTCGCAAAAAGCTAAAAGACCTCAAAAGGAAACTTAAATTAATAAAAAACCACTTGTTTTCTACATCCGCTAGCTCCTAGTGGTGGCTTACTTTAGCAGAATTATGACTAGAAATATCGGACCCAAACTAGCGGGAAGATTTTTTTTTTAAAACGTGAAACGTATCTAAATCTCTACAGGTTCATGATGAAATGGAGAAATTCACATTATTTGTCAAGTCACCTAGATCTACAGACCGAAACTGCCATGTACGGTCAATCTGAACAGCTGTAGGATAGATCTAGATTCGCGGCTCAATGAATTCCAGTCGCGGTCAATCAAATACAAAATTAATCACCTGGAAAACAATTCATACAGTTGCGATAGAAAACTGAATCTGAATTTCACGCCTATATTTTAGCCACAATTTAACATAGAAATCACTTTTAGACCAGGTACCAATACATACGGGCAGTTTCGTTGATATTTTGTATTGATAAGTAATTTGATATTATCTCCATGTTTACATTATGGCCAGAATTAACTCACTTGAGGCGTAAAATTGAATGTGAATGACATACCGAATTTTTACCCTCAGGATATAATGGTCTTATAAGATCATACCCACACGGTGCATACATGCTTGAAAAAGCTTTTCGCTGGGCGATCATTTTTTTTTTTGAATTACCTCCTTTTTTTTTCTCTTTGTTTTCTAAATTGTTTTCATTTGCTTGTCTATTTAAATTTGTTTTTGCTTCTTTTATTTTGTTCAGTCATTTTTGTTGTTGTTATTTTTCTGTAGCTTCTATTCCCGTACCAAAGCCTAAATTTATGATCAGTAAAATTCTACGGATCTGTTTGATTTTTGCCTTTTTTTTTACTGTCATAACGAGAATACGAACAAGCGAAGAAAAGTTCCATATCTTTTTTATACGAAAGAAACATTCAGAATTGGCGTGGGTCTAGGCAAAGAGTGTCAAAGAGTGCGGTTGGTTTCCTTTCTATAGAGAGTTTTTGTTTGTTTGTTAGTTTTATTTTGTTTTGATGGGTCTTTTTTCCGTCCTTTTCTTTTTGACATCTATACTTGAGATATGCTTAACACGTCATAGCGTGAGTTGACTGATTGATTGATTGATTTTACTTTCATCATCCCAGTCCATCATAAAGGGTAAACTGTTTAGTATGAATTCTTTGATTAAAAAATTGTTCTTGTCATCATAGATCTAAATACGGACATTAGTATTATTCATGAATGTGTCTTAAAAAAGCCAAATTTTGATCCTTTATAATCTAAAGCTCTTGGAGATCAAAATAATATATCGCTTGGGATAAGTTGTTTCTAAGTGTTTATCATGCCTTGGCTCAAGACAAAAGCTTTGATTTACTGCTGGAAGTCAGGGGTTGTTTTATTGACAGCATCGGGAGTCAATAGCAGCAGCTGCTGTTGTACGGAGTCTAGATCTAGGTTTATCTCTATATAGAATCTAGATGTGGATGTTAAAAAATCAGTTTTTTTTTATTTCAATTTTTTTTCATCAGCATTGTGATTCTGTACTTTGTGAGCTCCCCAATGGTTTCCAGATTTTACGATGTGACTTCCCTATCTCGCTGTCTCCCTAACTCAACAGTCTCCGGTAGACTGAGACTCCAGTGAGGCTCGCCTCCACCGATTGACTGGCCCAGTGGCTGGTCTGTGTAAACACTGGCCAAGCTAATTGCTAGTTCAAGCACCCTCATGTGTCTTTCTTTCTCTCTCTCACTCTGAAATATTGACAGGTTCCACGGCTAGGCTACACTTCCTAAATTGATTTGTTTTGGAGAAAAAGGCCAAGTTTATTGCGTCTGCAAAGAAAAATATGAAGTATGTTAGTCATGCCCTTCAAGAGTGACGTCAGTATGTAAATTCGAAGTAACCGACTAGTAGGGGCTTGTAAGCTATGTGTAAGAAGCTGTTGGACCATAGAACTAAAGAACTTTGTTATAGTAGCCCAAAATTTGAATTTCACGTTATGGAAAATTGAGAGAGAGAGAGAGAGAGAGAGAGAGAGAGAGAGAGAGAGAGAGACTATACAAACAGTCAAATATTGATCGAAGTATATGCGCACATATTTTGACAATAATTCAGACAAGCGGACACACACACACATACACTCAAAGCATGTAATTTGTGGCTGTCTGGATAAAAGTAAAAATTCCTTTCCGAACTTCGTTAGCCGATGCTTTTTGCAAGTTTGCAAGGTATGCAATTCATCGTAAATCTCCTACGCATATATACAAATACCGGCAGTAGGGTTTCCTTTTTTTTTTCAACAAACCGGTGCTTCATAGTGTTGATGCGACTCTTTTTTTCGCACAGGTATTGTCTGCCAGAGAAAATGGTCAATCTTACGTGACGTTAGCCTGGCTGGTCGAGGTGTTATAATACTCGAATTCAAGATATGAATGAGCTGAAAAATTCAGAGCAATCAGTGTTAAGTCTTGTACTAAACACTTCTCGTATTTTTCTTTTGCTCCGTGTCTCTCTAACTCTCTATTCCACTCTGTCTCTCTCTCTCTCTCTCTCTCTCTCTCTCTCTCTCTCTCTCTCTATCTCACTCTGTCTCTCTCTGCCTCTCTCAGTCTTTCCCATTCAGTCTCTCCCTCTCTAACTCTCTATCTCACTTTATCTCGCTCACTGTTTCTCTCTCTGCCTCTCTCATGCTTTCCCATTCAGTCTCTCCCTCTCTCACTCTCTATCTCATTCTGTCTCTCTCTCTGCCTCTTTCACTCTTTCTCACTCTGTCTGTCTGTCTCTCTCTCTGCCTCTCTCTCTCTCTCTTTCTCACTCTGTCTGTCTGTCTGTCTGTCTGTCTGTCTGTCTGTCTGTCTCTCTCTCTCTCTCTCTCTCTCTCTCTCTCTCTCTCTCTCTCTGTCTCTCTCTCTTTGTTTATGTCCTGTAAAAATATGGACTTGATCGTTCTAGAGATTCAGCTTCTTAGTCTATTCAAGCCAGCATGAAAGTCACTGTTCCTGAAGCATCTATTTTTTTGTAGATGCGGATAGCTCAGTGGTTCAGTGCCTGGTCTTGTCTCGGCAAGGCGATGGGTGCCGCATCGAGGCGCAGGTTCGATCCCTGTTCATTCCATCTGTTGAAATGTTTTCACGTCTTTCGTCTTATTTGTCGGTCTTGAGCTAGATCTAGGTTTGTGGTTGATTTTTCTATACTCTCTCTCTCTCTCTCACTCTCTCTGTCTTTCTCTCTCTCTCTCTCACTCACTCTCTCTCTCACTCTCTCTCTCTCTCTCTCTCTCTCTCTCTCTCTCTCTCTCTCTCTCTCTCTCTCTCTCTCTCTCTCTCTCTCTCTCTCTCTCAATTTCTCTATCTGCTTTCCTTTTTCTTCCCGACTTCCCTTAATCATTCCTCTCTCCTCTTTGAATCTTCTCGCACCTCTTCAACCATTCTTCTTAAAGCTCAGTTCTTTCCATGCGACCCTCCGAAGCCCCCCCCCCCCCCTCTTTGAATCTCCTCGCACCTCTTCAACCATTCTTCTTAAAGCTCAGTTATTTCCATGCGACCCTCCGACTCCCCCCCCCCCCCACCCCCCACCCCCTCTTTGAATCTCCTCGCACCTCTTCTACCATTCTTCTTAAAGCTCACTTCTTTCCATGCCACCCTCCGACTCCCCCCTCCCCCTCTTTGAATCTTCTCGCACCTCTTCAACCATTCTTCTTAAAGCTCAGTTCTTTCCATGCGACCCTCCGACTCTCCGACCTCTTCCCCCCCTCTTTGAATCTCCTCGCACCTCTTCTACCATTCTTCTTAAAGCTCACTTCTTTCCATGCCACCTCCGACTCCCCCACCCCCTCTTTGAATCTCCTCGCACCTCTTCAACCATTCTTCTTAAAGCTCACTTCTTTCCATGCCACCCTCCAAATCCCCCCCCCCCTCCCCCCTCTTTGAATCTCCTCGCACCTCTTCAACCATTCTTATTAAAGCTCACTTCTTTCCCTGCCCCCCTCCGAATCCCCCCCCCCCCCTCTTTGAATCTCCTCGCACCTCTTCTACCATTCTTCTTAAAGCTCACTTCTTTCCATGCGACCCTCCGACTCCCCCCCCCCCCCTCTTTGAATCTCCTCGCACCTCTTCAACCATTCTTCTTAAAGCTCAGTTCTTTCCATGCGACCCTCCGACTCCCCCCCCCCCCCCCTCTTTGAATCTCCTCGCACCTCTTCTACCATTCTTCTTAAAGCTCACTTCTTTCCATGCGACCCTCCCCCTCCCCCCCCCCCCCCCCTCTCCCCCTTGTCTCCCCTTTTCCCACCCTTTCCCGTCACTCTCTCACCTTGTATTATGTAAGAGCAAACATTTAGCGTCCACCGACCATAAATGCTAATTCAGTATTGCGCGTAAAGTCAAAAAAAAAGAAAAAATAAATAAAAATCAAAAGATTAAGGACATATTCTTCTGTTAAATGCGCCGATCAGAACCGTTTTGAGACGCTAAATGCACTGTTTATATCGGCCTCTCACTGTTTTGTAACTGTCACTGATATTAATAATAAAAGATTCAATCCCATGCCAATGTAATATGCTAAGTTGATCCGGTGCGCCTTTATTTAACTTAAGATTAAAATAAATAGAAAATATGACTTAAATACCGATAAATATTAAGTATTAATTTGATTCTTTAAACTCCATTCAATTTAATATTTCGATCCGTTTTATTGTTGTTGTTTTTTTTTTTTTAACGTATTTGTTTCTTTACGGGTTTTTTTCCCCATTTTTATCTTTGTTTGGCAAAATTGTAAAGGTTTTGTTTTTCGATTCTTGCATACCAAAATCACAAGTATTAATTTTGATCTTAGCTAAAAGCTCCCGACGCCTTCTGACTAGTGATTTCTCTCACTCTGCAGCAGACGTGACAGTCTACAGGTGAGGCAGTGTGTTTTCACTGCAGACCCGAAAATATGGGAAGTGCCTCCTTTGCGACTAGGTAAGGTTTAGAATATATTGGCTGTAAGAAACCATATCTTATTGACGAGATGTACTAAGGACGTGAATGAATTATTATTAACTTTTAGCATTATGAAAATGATGAAATTCCAGAAAAATGTAAACTTTCTTTCAGGTCTGTAATCCACTAACAAACAAGTTGAGTTCTTAAGTTTTCGTTAGTTATCAAAACGTGTCGTTGAAAATTTTACATATTCCGCGGTCGATGTTAAATTTTTAATTTATCGAAATGAGGATCTAGAGGCTAAATACTTGTAATGTCAAACTGATATAAGAACGTGTATAGAGAGCTCTCTCTCTCTCTCTCTCTCTCTCTCTCTCTCTCTCTCTCTCTCTCTCTCTCTCTCTCTGTCTGCTGTCTGTCTGTCTGTCTGCTGTCCGTCTGTCTGTCTGTCTGTCTGTCTGTGTATGTCTCTCTCTCTCTCTCTCTCTCTCTCTCTCTCTCTCTCTCTCTCTCTCTCTCTCTCTCTCTCTCTCTCACTGTCAGTTTGTTTGTCTTTTTCTTAGTCTCTCTCTCTGTCAGTTTCTCTCTGGCTGGCTCTCTCTCTCTCTGTCTCTCTCAGTCTCTCTCCATCAGTCTCTCTCTCTCTCTCTCTCTCTCTCTCTCTCTCTCTCTCTCTCTCTCTCTCTCTCTCTCTCTCTCTCTTTGTTTTAGTCAGTCTGTCAAATCTCTCTCTATCTCTCCGTCTCTCTCTTGCTGGCTCTATCTCTGTCAGTTTGTCTCTGTTTACTCTCTCTCTCTCCCCCTCTCTCTCTCTCTCTCTCTCTCTCTCTCTCTCTCTCTCTCTCTCTCTCTCTCTCTCTCTCTCTCTTTCTCTATTATATTGAAGGAGGAAAGGCTTATAAAGTGTTTTTTTTTCCTTTTTTATCTTTTCGTAAATGAAAAAAATTCAATATAACACGGTCCTTGTGCACTAATCTGCCCTGTGGAAACTCAGTGACGTCACAAATCCTGGTAAGTAAATAGAGCGGGTAGTGGGGGAGGAGGGGGAAGTTTTGTTTGGGTAATACATGTACTGCGATAAAATTTAAGAAAGCAAATCTTATTTTGAGCGTCACATTTAAACAACTGTTGAACGGCGTGTATTATGTTCTACCTGTTTTAAGGAATACGAAATGTTTAACTCGTTTTTTTAGGAGAATTTAGATTATGCAATAGGGTATTTGCCTTGGAATGAATGTCTCGCCTGTATTATTTGTTTAGCGCTTTTTATTGATTGTATGCGCTACCGGTATTCCGAATCCCCAGCCTTTTTTTATTATTAATTTTTTTGGAGGTTTCCTATTTTCAGTTTTCTTTTCCCTCAAGTTTCGTTTATTTTTATTATAAGAAAAACGAGTAGAGCTATAAAAGATCAAAGGCTTAAGAGGAAAGTAAAGGGGTTGTTCAGAGGGAGTGGGGGGGGGGGACGGGAAGAGAAAGAAAGTATATACATCAAATTAATGCATATTTTAAGACTTGGAGGCAATGGCTGGTTACAGTATTGTGATATTATTGTCTTCTGAGCTCAACAGCTAGAGACCAGGGTGGGGCTGGTTAGGCGAGACACCATCTTATCACCGAGTAAATAGCCTGGTCCC
>JAWDGP010003742.1:215000-225000 GCA_033675545.1 Elysia crispata | reverse complement strand
ATAAATTGTTTCTCTGCTACGGTTGTATTTTTTTAATTATATCCTTATCCCTCACAATTGAATGAAATAGTTGATTATCTTATATTTGAAAGCATCTGTTATTGTTTGTTTTGTTTTGGGTATTTTTTTGTTGTTGTTGTTGGTTTTTTTTGGTTTTTTTTTGGTTTTTTTTTATCTTATCTTAACTCATGGGTATATAAGAAAGTTCTATATTTGAGTTTTGATTATTCACACCTTTCAATAGAAGTTCTTTTTTTTACCATCTCAATAACCATCACTAAGATCTATTAACAGACTTGTATTAATATTTTCAAGTTGCTTCTATGTGGCGAGCAATCAAAAGCTCCGAATGCCGGGATTTCATTGGAAAAAGTGAAGTAAAGAAAAAGGTTTCCCACGCCAAAACTCTACATGATTTGCATAATGCAGAGAGATTCTATTCTTTGGTGTAACGCATTGTAGAAACATTTTGTCAGATTGCAAGTGATTGGGATGTTAATGAGTCGAGCATAGGACTACATCAATATCTAACTTAGAAGCAAAGCAAATTGAAACATTTATTGATTACTAGGTTTACTATTATAATTTATTCTTTGTGGAAGTGTTTTATTATCAAATTTGATAAATATCTTTATTATATGGAGGGGGAAAAACCATACACGCAAAATAATCTCATGGAGAGAATAAAAGGATATTACTACTACTACTACTACTACTACTACTACTACTACTACTACTACTACTACTACTACTACTACTACTACTACTACTACTACTACTACTACTACTACTACTAGTACTACTACTACTACTACTACTACTACTACTACTACTACTACTACTACTACTACTACTACTACTACTACTACTACTACTACTACTACTACCACTACTACTACTACTACTAGTACTACTACTACTACTACTACTACTACTACTACTACTACTACTACTACTACTACTACTACTACTACTACTACTACTACTACTATAACTACTACTTTTACTACTACCACCACTACTACTAAAACTATTGTTACTACCAATACTACTACTAAGACTATTGCTACTACCAATACTACTAACACTAATACTACTACAACAACAACAACTACAGCAGCAACAACTAATAATGAGAATAATAATAATAATGATAATAATAATAATAATAATAACAACAACAACAACAACAACAACAACAACAACAACAACAACAATGATAATAATAATAATAATAATAATAATAATAATAATAATAATAATAATAATAATAATAATAATAATAATAATAATAATAATAATAATAATAATAATAATAATAATAATAATATTACCAATAACACTACCGATTCTACAGCTATTACTACCACTCCTACCATACTACTATGACAAGAATAACAACAACAACAACAACAACAACAACAACAACAACAACAACAACTAATAATAATAATAATAATAATAATAATAATAATAATAATAATAATAATAATAATAATAATAATAATAATAATAATAATAATAATAATAATAATAATAATAATAATAATAATAATAATAATAATAATAATAATAATAATAATAATAATGATAATAATAATAATTATATTTTTACCAATACCACTACTAATTCTACTGCTACTACTACCACTCCTACCATCACTACTACTAGTGCTACTACTGCTACCACTACTACTACTACTATTACGGCTGCTTCTGCCGTTGTTGTTGTTGTTGCTGTTGTGGAGTACTACCTCTAACACTTTTGTTAAATACTATTTTCTGAATTTAATTATAACTAGGAAAATAATAAGAAAATATATTTAAAGTTAGGCTCTTAAGTTTCTTTTCATTCTCAACATATGAACACCGTATCCGGTAAACAGGTGATTCCCTGAAACATAAAAGCCTACGTCACTTCTGCATGCAATGGACGAACAGAAGAACAGACGAGACTGTCTCAGAGAGGCTGTGAGAAATGGCGCCAAAGGGGTCGTCTGTCGGCTGCTCAGCAAATCAGAGCAAGGACAAAGTTCAGCTGGCCACCCTGATTTCGATGACGGTTTCTGTAACCTTTTAATGGCGGAGGCCATCGACAAGGGGAATACTGAGGTCGTGGAAATATTGGTGAGGTTTTGGGAGATCCGCACCAGAAAATAAGTAAAATCTTTAAAGAAGGAAAAGAAAAGAAAAAAAGAAAAAGAAAACGGTTGGTGTTGATAGAGGATGGGACGAGACGACGAGTTTCCTTCAGTAAAACTGAGAAATGAATTTGCTAAAAAAATTGGTTTATTTAAAGTTGCTCCGTATTACCAGTTGATGTACAATGTAAAAGCCCAACTCAAAGTAATAAATGATTTGCAGTTTTAGAACCTGGAATATTTATTTATTATTCCATTAAGCATGTTATGTACCGGTGTATTATGATATCTATCATCCACATAGCTTCACATTTTCTTCGATATCCATGCATTCTCTTCGATTTTTTTTTTGTTTTTTGTTTTTTGTTGTTGTTTGTTTTGTTTTGTTTTCGTCCATCCGTCACCGTGCTTCCTCAAACCCTCATGCCCTGTTCTCTGCCGTTCACCAGACTCAGTTCGGTTTCGATGTTGGAGGCCGACACCACGACACACCTCATCTCCAAAGAGCCATCTCCCGAGGACACGGAGATATTGTCAAACTCCTGGTCCATTCAGGCGCTGACGTCACAGCTCAGAATGAGGTTACCGGAAAGACTTCTCTACATGTAGCTGCCGCCTCTAACAACGCCTCTTCCTGCGACGACATTTTGGACTTTCTCGTTGCCTGTAGTCAGATCTATGAACTGAGGTCTGACAATATCAGGAGTAACAAGGGAAATAATTGCGATATCCCAAGAGGGCCGATGCACTTAAGGGAAAAAATGGATTTTCTGGGCAGGAACCTCAATATGCCAGACACCCACAGCCCTGTCGACCATCGTCTGCGCTCGCGAAGGAACACAAACAACGCTGAAGACATGGTGAACAACAACAACAACAACAACAACATAGAAAACTATTGCTTCAATAAAGCTTTTGCGATCAGTGGTTCTCATGATGGTAAACACAGGCGGGGTCATTCTGAGAGATTTTCAAACCGTGATTTTCTCGAGACCAGAGACAAAATTCAAGGTAACACGGCCCTTCACGTGGCCTGCTCTTATAACAACGACAAGGCGGCCCTGTGTCTCCTGCGCCATGGCGCAAACCCGAACCCGCTCAACTTCCACGGGGACACGCCTCTGGCTAGGCTACTGCAGCCAGTGTCACGTAGGACAGACGACAGCCACAACCGCTCGCGCCTTGTTCTGGCTCGGCGCTTGGTGGCTTTGGGTTTAGTCGTGGAGAAAAAACAGAGCAGCGACTGCGCCACCAGTATGCGCAAAGGCATCAATTTTGGCACCGGAAGTGGGAGGGTAACCAGTGGTTGCGGAAGTGCAAGGGTTAAGCATGGACCGGGCAGTGGGAAAATTATTAGTTCTCACGATGGTGACAAAAAAGACACTGAAGAACAAAATGTTAACATTGATAGTGACAACAATAACAGAATGGAGGTGGAACGCATTTTTGCGGAAGCCAAGGCCGAGAATGCTGGTGTTGGACAAAGATACAAAGATGATTACAGCAAGGAGTTGGGCGTCACAAGTGGCAAAGAGAGACCGACCGCCTATGCTATCAGTGGTGCCAGGGATCACTGCACTGCTGCTCTTGGTGGAGACTCGACGGGTTGTCGGAGAACGCTCGAATCAGTGAGCGAACTCAGAACGTCCAAACCTCAGCCACCGTCTAGAGAAGACCTGGAGGCCCAGCTCGAGGCTCTGTGTGTGTTCCAGGCAGCAGAATCTCCCCAGACAGATCCAGAGAGGACATCTTCTTCCAGTGAAAACTTCCGATCAGAGAAATTCCCCATTCCTGATCCGTCAAGATCCAGTAGGGTGTCACGACATCGGGATAGTTCAAGGCCCCATTTCTCCAGGCCTTCAGAATCAGGATATCCACCTCTGGAGTCAGAGTCTCAAAAAGTTGGAGGAAAGGAAACCAGATTGTGTGATGCTGCCGCAAGAAGACAGAGTGAAGGTGATAGCAACCATTCTTCCACCGAAAGGCATCGGCCAGCGCTAAGTGATTCCTCATTGCAAGACCTAACAAAATCCAAACAGTTTTATAAGCGTAGAGAGACACCGTCTGCTAAACATTCTTCTAATAAGTTTTTAAAGTCCAACAGAGAATGGCTTCATCAAACTCAGGCGTATGTTAAGAATCAAAACTCGCCACTCAACGCTATGCCAGATGAAAAAGCGAAAACAAAGAACGTCTCCATGAGGTCCCAGAATAAACAAAACCTGGCCGTAGATCTAGACGAACAGGGAAACTACCTCATGACTAGTTCGAAATCAGGTCATAAAAAGTCTCCATCCTCAGCCTCTCCGCTGTCGCTTCACAGCCTTGAGGATGACGTGTCGCGGCTCCAACTACGTGACGCGAGACGGCGGCCGAGATCAAGACAAGAATCTTTAAGTTTTGCTGAACGCTCCCAGTCACTGCCGCAAAATACGGAGACGAGATCTTTAAATAACAGCTCGAGATTTGCAACGTCTGCAGCCAGCTCAGTGGTTTGTTTAACAGAGAGTGAGGTCCCCTTGATGCCACTCAGCAAAGTGTCTCAACAGAAGGACCAAGACACCGCGGGAGGTAACTCTTCCACTGCTGAGGTACAGACGGAGAGGTTTAGATTTCCCTCACGTGACGAAAGAATCCGGCTGCGCTTCAAGCGCCTCCTCGGAGAACTGTCAGCGACCTTGACCCTACAGCAACTTTGCAGACTGGCTATTTTAAGATCCTTAACAGGGAAAAGCGTTGCTGGAAGTGTGGATAAACTAGGGTTGCCGGTATTGATGCAAAAGTTTTTGCTGCGGGATGACCTATTTTAAGATTATAGCAGTTTTGCTCAAGAATAAAAAGAAGATTCTTTCCATTAAATATATTTAAATCTGCTGCCTCTAATGCCTAGAAAATAAGGGGACTATTTAAGAGGGTTTAGAACAACTCAATAGCAAAGGATCAGATATAATTATGTAGTGAGCTGTGTGATTTATACACTCGGCTGAGTTCCTATTACACAAGTGGAAGATAATTTACTTGTGACCGTAAACTCACGATTTCTGGATAAAATTGGTTTTCTAGGGCAATAGATGTGGCTAGATAATGGCTAAAATTGCTCTTACACGTTTATTCTCTCTCTCTCTCTCTCTCTCTCTCTCTCTCTCTCTCTCTCTCTCTCTCTCTCTCTCTCTCTCTCTCTCTCTCTCTCTCTCTCTCTCTCTCTCTCTCTCTCTCTCTCTCGCTCTCTCTCTCTCTCTCGCTCTCTCTCTCTCTCTCGCTCTCGCTCTCTCTCTCTCTCTCGCTCTCGCTCTCTCTCTCTCTCTCTCTCTCTCTCTCTCTCTCTCTCTCTCTCTCTCTCTCTCTCTCTCTCTCTCTCTCTCTCTCTCTCTCTCTCTCTCTCTCTCTTGTTTTTTTTGTTTTTTTTTAAATTCTGGTACCTCTTTTTTTCATCTTCTTTCTTATCAAATCTGCCTTTGCGACATAGCCTCGACCTAAGAAACGTTAAGGTTGACAGAAGTGCTTGTATTTAAAGCGTCACCTAACTGATAGTAGTGATAGTAACAAAATCTACAGCTTACCATATAGTGTGACAGTATTTGCATCGATATGGTCAAATTATATGATAAAGCTTCATCACAAAGTGTTACAGCTTTTGTGTTGATATGGTCAAATGATGTGATAAAGTTTATCATGTTATCGATGTTGTATCAGTTTTTATTATCATAGAAATGAACAGCATTTGGTCTCTAGATAAAGCACTGTGACTGTTGGTATTAGTCGCTATTGCATGGATAACATTGTTGAATGTGAACTATCCGAAATCTCATTTACAAAGAAGCTGCGCTGGACCTAGCGTTTTTACCGCACCAATTATTTCAGTAATATTTTAATGAAGTTTCAAAAAGGGCAAAAACTTGTATAGCACTAGCAGATCTGTAATTATTAGTAACAGTTATTGCATTGTTAGACAGCGTCACTATCAAGTCGATTCCCAGTATTGGACATAATTTCTTGTTTTGATAAGTGTTCTTGTGCCGAACAGTCCCAAATTAGATCTTTCTTTCCTTTATTAATCCTTGTCACGATGACGTAGACGATGTTATTGTGTCTCTGTATGTAAGCTAGAGATAGTGAAAGAGAGAAAGAGAGAGAGAGAGAGGGTGGGGGGGGGGGGAGAAAGAGAGGTGAAGAGGAAAAAAAAGAGAGAGAGAGAGAGAGAGAGAGAGAGAGAGAGAGAGAGAGAGAGAGAGAGAGAGAGAGAGAGAGAGAGAGAGAGAGAGAGAGAAGGAAACAGTTAAGACAGGCGTGGCAAAAAAGAGTGACAAAGTCAGACATGAAACAATCCACAAAGAAAGAAGAGCAAAAAAGAGAAAGTTTGTATCCGAATTTCAATTGTTAGGCGTTCTTTTTAGAACTATGATCCACCCCTAGCATTGATGTTCTTATCTCTGTCTTGTTTCCAAAGATAATTTGATAATTGTTTCTAGATCTACGTTTGTGTGCATGTTTTTCTGGACATTTTGATACATGGCGTTCGTGCCCTTTAAGATTTAATTTCAACTTGTGTTATTTTATGAGCTGTTTGAGAAGATTTCCTTCATAACTACCAACAATGACATCTCGCAAAGCAAATAATTCAGTTCTAGACTACAGAAAGTAAAAGTCTTGCTCTAAAGAATCATTGAATTAAATAAATGTATGTAAGTGATGTTCAAAGTGTTTATCTATTTCAATTAGAGTGACCTGTATCCTCTTCAACATACTATGATAATAGTCCCATTGTGTGGTTTGTCATGTGGTCTAGACTTGTTATTACTTATCATGAAGATTAGTTTTAGTAAGATAATTATAAAAACTGATGCCACAATAATGCCTGTGGTATGTTTGTATGTCTGCATGTCAAAATATATGTGTCATTGGAACACTTGCTTTCTCATCACTTGTTGTCCTGAATACCAGGGCTTGTTTGAGATTTTTTAAAATCGTCATTTATGTTCGCAAATACATGTTTTGGAAGTGAATGACGTCCCCTGTACTTTTACGCAATCATGAATGCGGACAAAAATCCATGATTGTTTTGATTGTCATCGCTGAATCAATGCTCATCCAAGTTGTAAACTCAACTTAGCGAACAATCTACAACAGCAACAACTCATAAGCTGATACCGGTAACATTTAACAACAAGTTTACAAATTCTAGTCTCCACAAACCAGCTCCGTATTCGGTTGGAATAAACCTTTAATGTTTTACAATTATAAAGCTGTCACTCGTTCTCTTGATTCTCTGTGTAGTGTCTGTAAAATATAATTTTGAATCGAATATGTGGGATCAATTCGGTTCTTCGATTCCGTACTCGATCCATGTCACGTACCACGTAACGTCTCATCTGGGATCAGGTTTAACATCTCCAGGCAGGGACAGCCTGAATCAAAGGAACCGGTTTAAAATACCAGTCTAAGGTTTGAATGAAAATTGGAAACAAAATTTTCCTGCGCATCTCCATGCGAGCAATTTATCACGTCACCACTAGATACGATGCTTTCAATGTGTGTGTGTGTGTGTCTTTATAGGTAGGATTTTTTTTATGCGGAGGGTATGGGATGGGGAGGGGGACGGGAGGGGTTATAAATAACACAGAACAAATTAATACTGCCGCGTAATTATTTACCTGGCAACAGAATCGAATGTCGGTGGTTCTGCCTTTGCTATAGCTGCCCGCTCGACATTCAAGGGTCGCGGGGTTTGAATACTTGCTTAAGCTTTGTTCCATCTCCATCGTCCTATTCAGTGATTGTCCTTGACCCTGGCAAAAACTCTATGACATTCTGGCAAGCTGTTCATAGAGCAGGACTGATATATTTGGTGAGTAAAATAGTGAAATTTAATTTGCGTGTTTTGTTTAAAATTTAAAAAAAAGCTGTTATGATTATTTCCCTTGGTCTACGATACTTCCATTTCATGCCATGCCCATTTTTATTTCATCGGAGCATGCTTAAAAGGGAGATAAACAAATAATTCCAAAATACGTCTAAATATTTCTGGGGTTATAATCCTTGACAAAAAAAAAGAAAAAAAGTAAAAGGTACACTAATAATAAATATTATAATATGTATAATGAGAAACAAAACATTCATTGAGAGAAAAAAATAGTTTGTTATGTCCGTCCATACCAGGATGATTAACAGTTGTAAAACATATCATAGCAAGCTATAACGGAGTGCCACTGCTACAGGTCCTGGAGCTTAGTTTTGAAATTAGTGTCACTTTGTGATGGAATGTGAGATGACCTTTAGATTCAAAGAGCAATGACCTTTACCAGCTTGATTGAGTAAACAGTTATTTCAGTTCTTGTGCTTTAAGGTCATAACAAAATTAACATGATCAGGTAAATGTCATTTGCGGTCAAATGTTTACAATAATTGTATTTCCCAAAATTTATTTTGATCTGTTTAAGGTAAGTGTTGTAATCATGTAAATTGTCTCCCACTTTCTCGGGGTAGCTTTGCCAGGGGTTTTTGTCATATGTTTCCACCAGTATGGTTCATGAAAATCAGACTGATATTGGTATAAAAAGGGCGAAAAGAGTCCCAAACAGTTTGTTTAAAAAAGAAACTGGCAAAGAACGTAAGATAACTTTCCAATGATCGCAAGTTAATACTCTTGGCATTGACTACAATACATCGTTTATTTCTCGAGGCATTCATTTTTTCCTGGCCTTGATGGGGAAATGTGTCCTGCTAACAGTTACTTTAATCCTTGTTTTCACCACCTTAACAAACAAAAACAATTCTCTTTCTCTTCCATGTATTAAACCTCATTTTTATGTGGTCTTGGTGAGAGAATGAAGTCACAGATAATTGTGTGAAGTTATGTTATAACCTAGTTTGTTTTCTGGGTTTATACCAGCCATGGTGTGTAGAATATTGCCAGGTGATAATTATAGAAAATGTCATGGTATTTGGTTTTCTCGGTCATTTTGGTCTTTCAAATGGTGGAGACGGATTTTTTTTTTTTAATTTAAGTTCGGAAAAATTTATCCGTTTTGATAATTTTCAATTATAGGACGGAAATACAGACAATTCTTTACACAATACAGACAAAAAAAAAAAAAAACAACTAATTTTGTTTTCCGAAAACTATCGTTTAAATCAACTAAAGTATATTCATAACTCAACTGGAACACGCCATGTATTTTAATCTTCCAAAAGACTTCGTTATTGAACGCTCACCAAATAATTAAAAATTGGCGTCACGTGAGGGGGTAAAACTGTCTTAAGAAAAAGAATGTATCACTAAGAATGGTTATTTAGTTTTGTAAAATTCAAATCTAATAAAAAGATCTTTTGAAAGGCTCTTTCAGTAGAAAATTATGAAAATTGGAGAAAAAGGGGCAGGGCGACGTGGAAGGCAAGGAGGAAAATGGGAAGGAGAAAGAGAAACAAATAATTAAGTGCATTTGTAGAGAAGGTAAGATTTAAAATCAAACAATAAATGTGAGAGAATGAGGTGGAAGGAGTGAAAGAGTTAAAAAAAGAAGAAGAAGTTAGTATCATTGGGAGGAGAAGGAGAGAAGGAGCAAGGCTGCGGGAAGGAGGAAAAATAAAAGTTTAAATAAGAATCAAGAGAAAGGAATGAGAGATAAAGAGGAGGAATAGGAAGAATCAATGCTGTTGAGCTCAAGCAGTGAAATTAGAAAAGGGGAGGAGAGGAGGGTGAAGTCAATGTTCAGATGGAGGGAGAGAGGAGGAAGAAGAGGAGGGTGAAGAGGAGGGTGAAGTCGATATTCAGATGGAGGGAGAGAGGAGGAAGAAGAGGAAGGTGAAGTCAATGTTAGGTGAAGTCATCAATGTTCAGGTAAATGGAGGAGAGAGAGGGA
>JAWDGP010003742.1:167500-207500 GCA_033675545.1 Elysia crispata | reverse complement strand
TGACAAGCTTACATTGTGTCGTTGTAGACTTGGTGTATTTCTTAACTGAACAAAAAAAAAAAAAAAAGAAAAGAAAGGAAGAGTTTGGGATTACTATTAATTTATGCTTTGGAATTTCAAAGAGATCTAACCCGTATTTGTGGTGTATATATTGATATAAGATATCCTGAGAAAGGATATATTTCGATGAAGAGAAAGCAATTGAGACCGACTACTTGAACACAAAATAATAATTATGAATTCGAGGCGACATCAAAAGTTCTATGAAACTGATTTTCATTAGAGTAACGTTATTGCAATTTTTCCATCAACCCAGTATTTAAGGTCAGTTCCACGACCTTTGACCTTGAACTGTTAATGTCGTGTGGTTTACGCGACGCAGGCTTTCAACAGACTTGCCAGCCGGGTCACTCTGTGTAAGCTTAGATCTAGTTCTATCTATGTTGGGTTATTCTTGTGTCTTTCTCATTCAGGTGCGACGACCAAGGGTTTGCCAGCTGTAAAGTTCTAGAGCAGCAGGACTGAGATAGGCCTGTCCAGCAGGACGCTAAGCTTACAACAGGATCCAAACTCTTCCAATCTTGATTCTATATCCTGCATCGGTAACTCAGCAACACTTCACTCTATTAATTCATAAGAACTACCGGTGGCTTTCCAGCAGGTCTGTTTAAAGTTTCTTAGCTCAACAACAAAATGGTGAACTTGGGTGAAGTATTTCCAAATTTCACTGCCAGCACATCAGAAGGAACAATCACCTTTCATGATTGGATTGGAGACTCGTAAGTTTGCCTTGATAATGAAAATGTGTAATCTAACCTTACTGTAGAATTTATAACGTTAGTTCTGATTGAACTTCTGGGAAACTGCGTTTTCTTTAGAGAAAGGTTCAGATAAAGAAAGGCATTAGTTTGATCGCTACTAGATAGATCTGAAATCTAAATTTAGATTTATAAGTATGATCATAGAGATCATTTTTAGATCTTGTGCGATCTCATTCTCAGAATGTTTCGTGATCCATTAAAACTAGGCCTAAAAGCTGAGCTAGATGAGCTATAAGAATTATAGGACCTATCGGTAGATATGATAGACCTTACCTATGTTCGATTTTTTTTTCACTTTTAGTCATCTAGATCTAGATCTAGATCTCTTGCTAATCTTATTTCTGTGTTTAAATGTTGATCTTGAAATTTATATTTTAATATGGTAAGCAGCCACGCCCTTGAAAATGAGAAGCTTGATTTGCAACAGTTGTGTTGTGTTGTGTACAGAATGTACTCAATTTGCAACAGCTCTTTTGTGTTGTTGAAGAAAACTCGATTTGCAACCGTTGCATCATGGTGTTGCAGAACACTTGCTTTGAAACAGTTGCATTTCTGTGTTGCAAAATATTAGAATGTAATACAAATCTACTATCAATCAAACTTGAGAAGAGAAGCTTTTGCAACAATTTACCTTTGTTTTAGTATTGTATTTAGCTATCATAAAACAATAGAGAAAGATTATACATGAATTAAGGAACAATAATAGAATGCATAAATTTTGTAATAACTATTTATTTTACACATTTTTGAAACCAGATTTGACTCTCTTTTATGACATAGAAAATAGAACACTATTTTATGTAATTGCATGATGTTCAAAATGTTGAAATATGACAAGTTTTCTACGCTCCATGCTGGTGAAGCTGCTCTGTTTGGTTAAGATGACACCTTACCATTCTTTTCCAGATTTTTATTTCAACTCCTCCAATTTTAGACTCAAGATATGTAATTATATAAGATAATGTGTATAAATCATAAATTGACGATGGCTCATTTGTCTCCAGGTGGGCTATTTTGTTCTCACACCCAGCTGACTACACCCCGGTGTGTACGACTGAACTCGCTAGAGTCGTCAAACTTGGGCCAGAGTTCAAGAAAAGGGGAGTTAAGCTCATTGCTCTATCCTGCGACGATGTGGAGAGCCATAAAGGATGGGGAAAGGTATTTTGTTAAACTGGTTTATTTTTCTTGGAAGATTTCTTTCCAATTTACTCATATTCATGGATATGCAGGGACAAACAATTTAAAGTAAAAAGTATGATTGAATTTAAGACTTTAAGAATATTGAATGGAAAAACAGTCATCTTTCATGGAATTGAAATTAATGAAAAGAAAAAGAATGTACATGTACATTTTTTGTCTGTTTTTTTATGCTATAAATACAATTTTTTTGCCTTTCCTTAAGATGTGTTTTATCTCTAAGTAAATTCTAGACCTACATGTACAAGCTTCTTCCCTTTCTATTGAATAGAGTTAAAGGTTGATCCATTTTGGAAACTGTAAAAAGAAATTATGAATTTTCTCTAATTGCCTTAAGTGCAAGTACAACCATAAAAAAAAGTTGAATCATAAGATTCACAGTCACACATTTTTTTTTTAATTCGGCATTGTTAACATCCAATTGATCATTAGTTTGATTAGAGATATTTAAAGAAAATAAAAATAACATGGTGTCCCAACTGTTATCAACAGATTTTTTTCATTTTTTTTTTTTTATGATTTCCCTGAATGAATCAAACTGATAGCAAGATATTTTTATTGATCACAGGATGTCATTGCATTCGCTGATTGCAAGATGGATAAGCTCCCTTACCCAATCATTGCCGACGAGAAGCGAGAGCTGGCCGTCAAGCTGGGCATGCTTGATCCAGATGAGCGTACTAAAGAGGGTTTGCCGCTGACAGCCCGTGCTGTCTTCATCATCGGACCGGACAAGAAGCTCAAGTTGTCAATCCTCTACCCAGCCACCACCGGGCGCAACTTCAAGTAAGTTGGATACCTTCATTGTTTCTTTTTCTTCTTCTTCTTCTTCTTCTTCTTCTTCTTCTTTCTTCATCTTCTTCCTCTTTCTTTATCTTCTTCTGATATTTCTTCTTCTTCTTCCTCTTTGTCCTCTTTGTCTTCTCTTCTTCTTCCTCATACCTCCACTTCCTCATATTCTTTGCCTCCTTCTTTTTATTACGTGACCACTTCTTTTTGTTCCCTAATTTGTTACCTTATCCTTCTTCTCATGTTATCTAAAGATGAAAGCTTAAATTTGTTACTATTTCCAGAAATTTAATTCTGCAATACTTGTCGTAGAGTATATTTATTTTGACCTTTCTTGTCGTCAGTTTTTCCCTCTTGATGATAGCTTTAATTTTCCAGGCAATTTGTATGTTTCGGTAGTTCTGCCACTGAGCTTTTTTCATAGAAAGGTACCAGTGAGAATGATTGATAATTAAGCTTTTCACTATAAATAAGGACAAAAAGTTGTTCAATTAAAGCTGAGCCGTACTGTGTTAGTTTTAAGCCAAAGATCTTATGATTTATATTTTTAATTCTCGATCAGTATAAAGTAAGCAAATCAAAGGCAGTTATAGTATTGCTTTATATATATAAGATGTATCAGGTCAGATAAAATTATCTATGAATTTTGTTTTTTAAAGCTCTGCCTTATGATATGATTCTATGCAGTTCTATCATAATTTACACTTACTACTCCTTCCCAGCGAGCTGTTGCGTGTGGTTGACTCCCTGCAGCTGACCGCCACCAAGAAAGTTGCCACCCCTGTCGACTGGCAACAAGGCGACTCATGCATGGTGCTGCCCACCGTGTCCAAGGATGAAGCGGCTAAGCTGTTCCCCAAGATGGAGGTGAAGAGTCTTCCATCTGGCAAGGAATATCTGCGCTACACTCCTCAACCGTAGGAAATACATGATTATGATTGATGGTTAACCAGGGTGCTGTTTAGCGGTCTTTGTTGGATATGCCATTCATAAACTGTTATCTAAATTAAAGTGAACAGACGTGGAGTTGCCTGACGGTTCTGCATCCTCAGTTATCAATTTTTTGCGCTGTTGTTTTAGTTCGGGTTAAATCTTCAATATTATTGAAATTTTTTTTATATTTTACTCTAATAATAAAAATAACAAAAACTTCTTTATATTCCATATTTTGCAGAATTTACTTGCTAATTTCTAGATTGATATTTTCTTCGGTTGTTCGAACAAACAGTCCATATTGACAATGTTAAAACTTACTACAGGGCCTGCTGAGATCCACCATTCTTAAATCAAACCTTTCTCAGACCTAGCAAGATGGGAGGTAACAATATACGAGAGTTGTTTTTGTGGTGTACCATCCTAATTATTTTAATCCTGGTCCAATGAAAGTAAAAACTTTTCTGAGAGTGGTTTTTTTTCTTTCACCACGACGCTACATTTTGCCTCTATTAGTTTTCCCTTGATTCTATTTTTCACCTTTTAGCTTTCAAGTATTAAATTAGCTACAGTATTTCATGTTCCAGAGAAAAAGTATTTTTGTAATGGCCAGTAGCTAAGGTGCCCAAGTGCTAAAGAATGCTAAACTAAAGACTTTTGCCATCGATTAAATGGTCAAAGTCAGACTTTTTTTTTATATTTCCAACCTAATTTTCTCGTTAGATTGAAATTATCATAAGCAGAATAAACAGGTCATATCTAAATTCGCTATAAATATATTTGAATCGGTATCTTACCCAAAACGGATTTTCATTCTATCAAGCATTGATAGTGTGTCAGTAAATTGGGCTAGGAAAGTAGAATCTTAATTTTTTGTTCTGTTATTTTTTTTCGGACGCAAATGACACTAATATATTTTCTACTCCTAAGAAACGAGAAAAATTTCACTTTCCCCATCAGTGCCTTTCAATTTCTGAACTTAACATTGAAGTCATAGAAAATTACTGTGCATGTAGAAGATCTCCTGAACTTCCAATATTGCAAATACTTTATTCAAAGTTTTAAGAAATAAAAAATAGAGCCATATTTCTATTAAAAAAAATTTTTTTAGACTTGTGTGTAAACTTTTGAATTTGACCATATTTTTTTTCTTAATCCTTAGGCTAGAGCAGGTCAAATAATTGTTTGATCTTTTTGAGAACTTGTTGGTTAATATTCCATTTTATTGAAGAAAAATTTATTTCCAGAGAGAAAATACCCTGTGTTGTTGAAAAACTTTGTGGTCTTTTCACTTATATTATATTTCAGTACTTTTTGCTGATTCCAGTTTTTTTCCAATAAAATCAATAATCATCTATTTTATAAAACTGTGTTTTTTGTGTTATTTATTGTATGGTTGGTGTTATAACAGTAAGATTGTGATATGCACTTGTGAGGCAGCCTTGGCAAATAAGGATTTCCAGCTTATATTATTTGTACTGATAAATTTGAATTTTCTGCTCATTATATAGTTTGCAAACTTCAAGATATAAAGAAAATGCTGGATTAACACTTGAATCTACTTAAAATCAACATCTTTAAGGGCAAACTCTTGCTGAATGTTGAAGTCAACTCTGGCAGTGCTATTCATAATTGTTTATATATGCAATGGTTAAGTCAACTAAATTTTTTCAGTCCTGAGGTGTTGACTGTATCCTTACTCCATTGATTGTGTGTCATCATGATTTTTGCTTGGGATTGTACAGCAGTAGTTTCCCGTTGCCTTCTGCCGGTTTGTCTACAGTTTACTCTGGTAGCCTTTAGTGTTCCAACACTGACCTGCAAGGCAGCAGGGATCATGCAGATGGCTGTTGACTGTACTACAGTTCTTCCACCCTCGGGCTCTGCACAGTCCCCATGACACAGGTTGTACTGGTTTACATGTTTACCAGTAGCAGGATACCCTGACCTGACTGGGTAATGTGGTTCTACAGGAGAATGTTAAGAATATCATGGAAAGAAAAGAGGACAAACGAATCGATATTAGAAGAAACGAACCAAGAGAGATCCCTCATAAAAACAATAAGGAAAAGGCAACTGAAATTTTTAGGCCACATATGTCGCCATAAGGGACTGGAATTTTTATCTCTTACAGGCAAGATAGAAGGTACAAGAAGCAGAGGTAGACAAAGGATTACATTTCTTGATAGCTTGAGCTCTTTTGTGACAGGAAACAACAAAGACAACATAGCCTTACTGCGGATGACGGAAGTTAGGGACAGGTGGAGAATCATGATCGCCGATGTCTGTTCCAGACAGGGCATTTGAGAAGAAGAACTCCATTGATATGTTCAGAAATATTGAAGAAAAAGAAAATAGGTTTAAATATTTTTTAAAAGTGGGCTCCAGTCATAACAGATCTGATCGACTTTTATCAAAATCGCATTAAATACTTGCAATAAGATGAGTATAAGTGAAATGCCCAAGTTGAAAGAAATGCATGAAATACAGTGAAAACCTTATGATTCAAATTGGGAATGCATGACTATGTACTCTAGAGGGAATTTTTTTTCTAATTAAAGGCAGCAACGTAACCAAACGATCCCATTATATAACTGGTCAGAACAAGACAAAATAGGTTGTGGACATTTTTTTAGAGCACTAAAATATTTCTTCTTATTAATTTTTTTCAATACAAAATCATGTAATGCCAGCCAAGAACGTAAGCCAAAACAAGTGTAAACGCTTTAGACCAAGACGGCAGTTTTATGAAGGTCTGAGAAGGAATAGATTGACATAACCTGGATGTTCTAAATGGTATGTTGACATCCAGCTCCTGACTGGTTATTTCCTGGCCAAGCAGGGTAGAGCTCAATAGATGAGATCTCAAACTGATCTCCAGCAACTTTGGGGATTAGCATCACTTTAAGGTGTTGTCCAGGTAAATGTGTTGCGTGTGCTGCATTAAAACATAAACGTTTTCCTTGTCAAACCTCAAACTTGCTTTCAAACTCTTGATCTTTCTAGAGATTACAAAAAAAGATCTGGGAAAATCATAGCCAAAAAAAGGACCTAAGAATTGAACAACTGCACGTTTCCTTACGAAAACAGAGGACATATTTACAAGAACGCTCAGATTTCTTAGAGAAACACATAATTTCAGCCATAATATTTATAAGTTTGGTTTTAATCTCCATAACACAGCGCTTACCGAAAATCTTGCACTTTAAAAATCTTTAATGAGATTTTGTCGTTTGTTTTCATTTCAATTATGTGATGCCGTTATTTAATATGGTCTTGTACTAAGATCCCAGGCTCTAAGATAGAGTAGTCCTAGGTTCGAATCGTTCCAAGGCTAGGTCATCTGCAATATGTATTTATTTGTTTAGGGCTTTTTAGTTTACACACAATTCCTCATTTGATTTAGATGTCAAACAAGTACATGTACCCGACTACATTGCATGAACAATGATAGGTAAGTTGGCGTGTTATTTCGAGCAAAATCAATCCTCCCCTGTGACTGTGAGTCAAGACAGACAAGTTGCTTATAGCGGCGTGTACTTTGGAAAATATTTCACATGCTTTAAAGAAAAAAAACAAAACGCCGTCATAAAATGAACTGTACCGGTACTTAACTGGTAAGATCAAGAATAATCTTTCGTTTTAAGTAAGGCATAAAATAAGATCAACAGGACTAGATAATCCGGATTGAGGTGGGGGAAGCGAGAGAGAGAGAGAGACAGACAGACAGACAGACACTGAGACAGACAGACTGACAGAGACAGAAAGATGAATAGACAACGTAACGGAATAGCTGGTTTAAGTATTAACTCAGATAAGATAATACTAACTTTATTCAGTTAATTGAGCTGGACGAAGTTCTTTCTATGGCAAAATTAGGTTAAAAATAGAGAGGGTTGGCGAGAAGAGGTTGTCCGAACCACAGCCTTACAGGTTAAATGAGGACAAGTCATTGACCTGTGTTCCGAACATCTTGTCATTTAGATCAAGTGAGGTAAATAAAATGTCGTACAGTAATGATAGACACCCGGAACGAAAAACAACAAATCACTTCACTCTTTTTACAAAAACCATCATGGCTGCGCCCTTGAAGCTGTGTATTTTAAACCGAGTCGTCTGCTAGGAGTTTAAATCAGAGTGATATAGATGTAGCAATTCAAGATTCAATAACCAGATCTAGATTTCGAACGTAATGTGGTGATAAATTAGCAAATACGATATTAAGCATACCTAACGATTATTCACCCGGACATTGGAAAATTGTTTTAGTCTATACTCTATTTGATCTAGATTCTAGATCTAGATCTAGAGGCGTTCTAATCTTAATCTATTCTCACCATGGCCAAGAACTCTAGATATGGATTAGATAAGATCTGGATTAAGAGGTTGATAATAAACTGTAAGTGATGAGCCTTATTATGCTCGTCTATTCAAGGCAGTTATGGGCCCATCTTGAAACTTAAATCTATAGGCCACGGCCTATCAATAGTAATCTATAGGCCGGTAATACCGCAGTGCTGCGGTCCTGGTTGGATGTACACAAATTACGTCACAAATGGCCAGATTGTGACTGCTTATTAGAAATAGCCAAAACAATTTCAATATTTTGTATGGAAATGCTTCTCCTGAAGAAGTTGCTCTTAGATTTTTGCAAGAAGATAATTTGATTAGATCAGTGCCTCCATTTTAATATGCTGTGAAAACCTGGCCATTATTTGATTATTATGGCTGCACTGTCGACATAGAACCGGGACCACAACACTGCAGTATAGGCCTACTACAATGAACTACAACTAGTAGGCTCTTTCCTATTGATAGATAATTAATTATTTAAATTTATTTATATATATTTAAAAATATTTGTTTTAAAGAGCTATTTATACCTTTGGCTTGCAATGGTTTAAAATCGGGGTGTTATTGTATATTTCAATTTTCCAGTAAAGGGCATTTAACTTTAAGGGTCAAGTGCAAAGCAAAAATTTACCATCATACTAATAATAAGGATATTATTTATTACGAAAGGGCACATACCTAATAATGTATACATACTTCATTACATATCTATATAGTAAGTTTGCTCAGCATCGTTGCTTTTTTTTTACTTTCACGCACCTCCCTTCACTAAACTAATTAACAAAATAAGAAAATTAATGATATAATTATGATAATTCCCTTTTTGGGAACTAAGCAGGCAGCTTGAAAACAATCTGGCATACGTTTGTAGAGGACTTTCAGTACATACATTCATCTAAAGCCTATATGATATATCTGTTTCAGGCATCAATCAAAGATAGTTATTGGCGTTGCGTTTCAAAGGCCACTCACTAAGGTATCATGTCTTACTCAAGTGTGGTGCAGAAAAAGACACTTTTAGTTTCATTCAACAGGAACTTTTTGTGCAAAGTCAAGAACAATAATGGATCTTGGTGCAAACTAACGACACCATCTGCAGCAAATGGTTCAACTTCAGGACATATCTTATCATCTCAGAGATTTCTACACCATGGGGCTAGGGAAACTGTTTTTGACTCAAGAAATACGTCATTCTCCAAACCAAATGTGTTATATTGCCAAAGCAAGCAAGGAAGATACAAACAGCCTGGTTCCCATTCTTCTTTGTCTGTCCATTCTGGGCGAGTAGACGTGGAGGATCAGCCTCCGTCTTGGCTGTTTGTTAGCCCCGCTGTGGCTGGAGCTTACGGGGCACAAGTCAACGTTGAACTTGACCTGGAGGAGAGACTCGGTGAAGAGATGTTACAAGCACTGAGGGAGAATGTGAAACTCCGTGGTTTGTCCATGGATATTGATGGGCTTGTAAGTTTAAAATCGCCCTGAAAGCTTTTCATTGTTCACCTGAACATAAATGAAAATAAAAGGAGAGGGAATTTATATAACTATTTATAAGGGCTCAGTTTTTGTTGGACAAAAAGACTGGACATTATTAAAACAAAATTAAAACAATTTTTTAAATCTAAATACATGTATTAAATTAGGCCTCAAACATGTCTTGTCTAGTAGACAAAAAATCAAATGAGAAGGTAGCACATCATTAATATTGTATTTTATTGAGCTTCATAAGTTAAGAGTGTTCATAATTAGATAAGTTTATGTAATTATAAATTTGTATCTGCAGAATGCCATTATTTAGGGGATAGTTTTGTTTAACTCACTCAGTCGCGTGAAACGATATTTGCTGTTAATCTTTTTTATGTTTATCATTTGCAGCTCCAAAATTTTAGAAGATTGCAGCGAATGCAACAAGAGAAAGCTGCCCTTGTATCACAGAAAGATGAAATTTTGCAACAATTTAAACTACTGAAAGAATCGGTGAGTGTTAAAAATTACACTTTGGATCGAATCTTTCATAGACCATGGAAGAGTTTGAATGCAGAAAAATAATTGTGAGCCATGTTTTTTGAGGTCCTTTATCTCATTTAATTGATTTGATTTAAGGAAATTTCACTTAAAAGTTTTTGTTCAAAGCAACAAAGTCCTTATATGAATTGTGCAATAATTTTTTTTTTTATGAATACAATTCCTTCTGCAACATGATTGGGCAATTCTCTGTAAATACAATGAAATCTCTCTAAATAGAACACACAAAATCAGGAAGAATTATCTTACAACCAAATATTTTTCTTTTTAATTTAATTTATGCCCCTAGACAGGAAGGGTAATCATACATGTTGTATATTTTCTTGTTTTTTTTATTATTATTATTATTATTATTATTATTATTATTATTATTATTATTATTATTATTATTATTATTATTAATTATGTTTGTTATACTTGCAGTTTTAATACCTTTTAAAACAAAGTTCAGTAGTTCTTAGCTTTTGAAATCCTTTCAAAAAAAGGTGTATAGCATATTAACCAAAATTGATTTCTTAAAATTGTTTAAACAAAAATGATTTTTTTTTAAATTTCACTTTCTTTAAAATTAAATCGCAGAGTTCTTCTGAGAATTCTGAAGAGACCAAGAAACATTTGAGTAAAGAGCTTCGTTCTGTCAAGGCAGAGATTGCAGCATTCAGGGTGAGTACATTTATTATAACAGTTATCATTACTAGATGGGGGCTCCTTGAAGTATGTGAATGGCTCTATCCAGATACAGTGTAACAAGACCGCTGCTCAGGATTCTTTGGCCCCTTTTTCCTTTTTGATGGTTTACATTTCAAAACAATCTTTAATTTTAAACATAGTCTTGGTTTTAGGAGTTGGTGAAGTTCTCCAATTATAATTTGAACTTCAGTTTCTGTCCATATATGAACAAAACAGCTCCAGAATCATATTACAGTCACGGAAAAAATGTGCAGAGTGTTTTAAGCTTATATAGTTTTTTTAACCCTGTAAACTCTTAGGAGTACTTGTGGCACAGTAAACAATTTAGAACCGCTACTGTTTCTATGCTTATAGTGCTTTCTTCTTCTCTCTATGTCTCTCAAGTCCTCTTGGGATCTGGAAGAGAAAGTTATGCTGGAGGCTCTAAGGTTGCCGAACCATCTCCACTGGAGTACGGTGAGTTATGTGGAATCAATGTGCTGGTGACGGAGGGTGTTTAAATGTTTTCTTTGTCTTTCTGTTGGTTGTCTTTCTCTGCCTGCCTCTCTCTCTCTCTCTCTCTCTCTCTCTCTCTCTCTCTCTCTCTCTCTCTCTCTCTCTCTCTCTCTCTCTCTCTCTCTTTCTCAACTCACTTACCCATGTTTGGCAATTATTTTTTTTTGTCTCATTTAACTATTGATATCAAGACATGTCTCATTTAACAACCAGATTACAGATCTTACTTTTAAAAGCTAGTGCAAGCCACATTACTAACTCTGTGACTTTGATAAGATGCTTTTCCATTTATCATCAATTTCCATTTTTTTATTTATCTAATGTGTTTCTTCTCTTAGCCCCTGAGGGATACTACGGTCCTACGTGAAGCAAAATCGACAATAGGTAAGGCCATACTGGGATGCCTTTGGGTTTGTCTAAGATCCACGTTGCTATTTCTTTGATATGACTCTACATGTTTATTGAGTTGCTGTTGAAGACCATACAAAAGGAAGAAAAAATGTGTTGTTGTTTTTTTTTTATTGAATTGAAAGTATTACAGAAAATTTTTTTATGGCAGAAACTTACATGAAATTTGTTTTCATAAAAGGAAAAATTTTGTTTGTGGGAGATCTGCATCATGTTGGAACTACTCGTTGATTTTGTTTTTATGTGGAACTGAGATTTAGACAAGGCACCCACTTCGAGTGGTTTATTTCAATTCAAGATCAATCAACAGGCCCTTAAGCTTTGCCTTTGTAGTTGCTTCTAGTAAACTTTACTTTTCTTTCAACTCAGAGTCAACAAACGCCCTCAGCCATGTTGAGATTGCCAAAAACTTTGATCTCATCAAATTCAGGTATGTCTTTATGTTTTTCATCAGTTTAAAGAATTTTCTGCGGCAAAAAAATTTGGGGTCTACATACATATAGTACCTTTCTTAATCAGAAATGAAAGATATATTTCCCCATATTATCAGGAACAAATCTTTGCCGATTTTTTTTTTTTGTTCGCTCTAAAAATTGTTGGAGATTTTTCCCATATCCATACTCATTAACATGTTTTTTGCTTTATCCTGTTAAAAATATGACTAGTGATTTCAGGCTTTGATTATGACTTAAATATTCTATCAGACTTGGCGCCACTGGAAGAGTGAGGCCTCAAATTCTATTATTAGCATCGACTTGCAACCTTAAATAAAATAAACCTCTAGAGATAATGATGAGTGCCCAAAGTCACCACCACCACAGCTCAATCAAGAAGTGAAAATGATTAAAAAACGCCCGAGAATTTGCTTCTTTTTCTTAACACGTTGCCTTGATTTTGACTCCATGTGCTTGTGTATTTTATTTTCCCAAAGAAAAACATCAATGCTTGGATATGAATTTAAAAAAAATATTTTAAAATTTTCAATACTCAGGATTTCTTTTCAAATGGCACACATTTATGATCATTTTTATATGTTCTTTTTTACATGACTAGGAGAAAAGAGAGTAAGAAACAGTTTTCTGTGTTAATGTGCGTCATCAGAATTGAGAACTTATTTATGGTTTGATAGACCTACACAATACTTTTGCCCTTTTGGTGCATTTTTTTATTGTTGATTATCATGACATGACCAGCAATGTGGGACCCAAGGCTTACTACCTGAAGAAGGACCTAGTTCTAGCAGAGATGGCCTTGACCTCGACTGTGTGCGACTTTCTCCAAGACAGGGGCTACAGACAAATGAATGGTCCAGAGTTTGTCAAGACACCTGTGGTTGTGAGTGTACAGAGATTTTTCTGTTTTGCAAGAAATTGGTATTATTATTTTTTTTCTTGTATCATGTGATGTCCTCTGGGCAAATTCAATATGAAAGTTAAGAGAATCTAGAAGACATGAAATTTCATTGGTAACAGCTGAAATGTGTTAGACAGTTCAATGTTTTTAAGCTACTTTTTATTTAAGTTTGTTAAATTATCATCATCATCCATCAACCATCATCATTGTTATCATTATTATTATTATTATTATTATTATTATTATTATTATTATTATTATTATTATTATTATTATTATTATTATTATTATTATCATTATTATTATATTATCATCATTATTATTATTATTTTTTTTTTTTTTTTTGGGGGGGGGAGGGGGGATTTATTTCCTTATTTATCATATTCGTTTTTTGCATTTACCCATTTTGTGATATGGATGAATTTTAATCCTTTTTTTTTTTTTTTTTTTTGGGGGGGGGGGGGGAGGGGGTGTGGGAGTAATATGGAGCAGTTTACATTGCAGGGGTTTTGTTTCCAACTTCCATTGTTTAAGATCTCCTAGGATGTTATTTTTTTTCCTTTCATTGTCATTTAGAAGAAAACTTTTTGGAACAATTTTTCCTAATAAACTAGTGGGTTATTTTTTTTTATTATCTTTTTTGTGTTTTCTTAGGAAGGATGCGGAGGTGATGTACAAGATGGGCACGAGGTGAGATTCCTGTTACAGACTAAATTTGTTCTACTCTAGCTTTTCTAGTAACATGAAAATGTGAAGAGAAGACAACCTCCGCCCCCCCGACCTGGTAAATTTCAGATCTTCAAGTGGGATTTTAAGATCTTCATTAATTAATATGGAAATGTTTTTAACATTCAAGTCATGTAGATAGTGTGGTCTTTATTGAGGAGGCCTGATATAAGAATTTTGACTGTAACGTCATTTTTGATCATTTGACAATAAGCAACAGTAGCAAGAAATACTGAGTCTCTTATGTTATGTGATACTTAAACAAAATCTGATAGCAGACATGTAAAATATGCGACAGTTGTCAAGAATCAGACAATTTTGATGCTGAGAAAAAATTTTTTCCCAATTTTCTGATTTGGAGGGAAAAAACAACAACTCAGATCTTCTAATTTGGTATTGATAGAAATTCCAGCCCCATGTCTCTCAGACATTCACAGCTGGTACTAGGACTAACCTGGTTGAGATAGAGGTACCCTCCATTACACCAGGCTAGGCTACAGCATTCATGCATGGAATGGGCATGCTCCCAGACCCTCCACCCTAGAAATCTCTCGCTTTCAACACTTGGTGTTTAGAGGCTTTAAAACATGTGGTATGGTGAAAAAAAATTTCAGACAAATTTTGATCAAAGGCACTTACATGTGTGAGATAGCACTGATCTGTTTTTCATTCCATCGGAAGAACCTGAAGTTTTTGTATCCCATCACTGGGAAACAATGAAGACTTATCAAACATCTCTGTCTTCTTATAATAATTTGAGCTTCTACAATGAAGCGATGAAATTAGCTCTGCATTTCTCTATCTTCCGGAAGTTTGCTTTAAAAAAATAACAAAAATTCTGGCTTCCTATTTTTTTTATTTTTCACAGCAACAAAAAATGATTCTGATTTTCTGATGTGCAGGTTTTAACCATGCTAGATCCACACAAGACTGTGGTAGAGCCCATGAACCACCTGTCTGGGGTGTCTCTTCACATGTTTGCAGGTTGTAAATAGTAAATTGAATGAATTGGACTCAACATTTGAAAGTATTTTAAAAATATGTCTTACACTAAATGCATGAGTAGATATATCTAAGGTCTTAAGAGACTTGTTTGGTATGCCAGAAGGTGCCTTATCCTTTTGTTTGCATATGTTTTTATTTTTAAAAAATACATCTCAAATAATAAGATTTAACTATTTAAATATTTATACATACATCTATTTTACATAATAATGTGTTGTCTAGGATTTTTTAGTGATGGTGTGAAATTATGTTAAATTCTACTCTATTCATTTGTGAAAGTAATGCAGAAAAGCGATAAAAAAAAACAACAACTGGTTTCTAAAGACAATGCCTCTTTCATTTTATTTACACATTCAAAATAATATTTTTCTTTCCTCTTCGTTTCAGCGTATGTCGCCAAAACCTGTATCGGAGATTCTATGCTGCCTCTTCGGATGTTTGGATGCGGACGAAGGTATCAGAACAGTGAGTGACTGAACTTGCCTTTCCAAGAAACACATTTTTTAAGGAAATTATATTCTGCTACTTTTTTTTTTTTTTGGGGGGGGGGGGAGTGTGCATCCTTCCTAATTATTTCTGATTCTGTAGATTATTCCTCCAGAGATAAGCTGGATCAAGATGTTCCTTTAAAATAGAAAGATAATTAAACGTAGAGGGAAAAAGATAAAACTTTGTTAAATAAACAGGTTTTTTATCCTTCACTAAAACTTCTGCAGACGCCTAATCTGATATCCTTGATTCTTTAGCCATGCCTTTTTTTTTCTCCAACATTATTTTTTTCTCCCTCAATAATAAATTGACCTCAATGTGTTTTTTTTTTCCCATAGTCTAAATCTTTTTTTTTTCTTTTGTTATCCATTACGGTAAGCAAGAGAAAAGGAAATTAACAGGGAAAAATATTCTGATTGTTAGTGCTGTGTTGTAATGTGTATATAAGCATTACATACACCATTGTATGCTTGTGAAAGATTAAAATCTTACGTTCCAGTCTTCCGCAACTGATCAACTGCCCTGAATGTAACAACAATTTCAAAGTATCATTGATACTAGATAATTCACATCCTTTTCTTTTAGTTTATCAAGATTAGTAAGAAAATATCTTTACTTATTATTATGGCTGTCAATTACTCTTCATTTGTGTTTCAGGTGACCTACCAGGCTTATTTGGTGCTGTTCAGTCTATGCAGGTAATTTAATCTGGATGATACACCAGCCTTTGTGTTTGTTTGTTCATCAACAGTGTAGTCATTAAGCCATTGAAATACGAGGGCAGGCTGATAATTAAGTTCCGTTTGCTAATAACTAGGTCAATTTTCGTCACATCGACCTAAAATTTCATACCTATACTCTCGAACCATTTTTCTAGACTTAACTTATAACAACAAGTTTGTGTGACGTCATTCGTGCTCATAATGCAGTGACGCGCAACACATGATGTGGTAGCCATGTTTATGAGACAATGGCGACTTCCAATGACCTTCTCATCAAACAGCGCTCTGTTATCGAGTTTTTGGCAGCTGAGGAATGTTCTGCTGCAAACATTCATGCAAGAATGAAGACAGTTTATGGTGCAATGTGCATTTCAGACTGTGCAGTTCGCAAATGGGTGAGAATTTTTAAAGGGGAAGACCCCAGAGAGACAATTCTGCGTGATCGAAAGCGTTCGGGTAGGCCCCTTTCCGCATCGGACACGGCTCATCGAGAGAAAGTTGACTGCATGATTAGAGCTAATCAAAGGGTCAAACAAAAGGAAATGGCAGATGAAGTAGGCATTTCGAAAGAACGAGTGCACCATATCGCCACAACTGTACTGGGTTACCGAAAAGTCTCTGCCCGTTGGGTCCCAAGACAGCTCACTGTATAGATGAAAGCGCAGAGAAAGGACATGTGTACTCAACTCTTAGAGCGTTACAATGCAGAAGTAGAAGCATTTCTGCAACGCATTGTGACTGGAGACGAATCCTGGATCCACCACTACGATCCAGAATGTAAAGCCCAATCGATGGAGTATAGGCACAAAACTTCTCCAAGTCCAAAGAAGTTCAAGGTTGTTGCCTCTGCAAGAAAGGTCTTGTTCACCGTTTTCTGGGACATGGAGGGAGTGGTCCACATGGAATTTCTGGAGCAAGGGCAAACTGTGAACTCTGAGCGATATATTTCAACACTCCGAGCTCTCAAACTCCGACTCAGACGTATTCGGTGTGATAAGGACTCAATCCTGCAACACGACAATGCGCGCCCGCACACCAGTCGCCAAACTCAGGACGCCTTAAGGCAGCTGGAGCTTACGACCCTACCTCACCCTGCATACAGCCCCGATCTTGCCTCCTCTGACTATTATTTGTTTCCCCAACTCAAGAAGTACCTGAAGGGCCATCACTATGACAATGATGAGGAAGTTATCGCAGATGGTGCCGTGGACAGCTGTCTGAATTCTTCGCTGACGGCGTGAGCCAACTAGTGAAACGTTGGAGGCGGTGTGTTGATCGCGACGGTGACTACATCGAAAAATAGAGTGCTAAGTATGTAGCTGAGATATTAAGCTTTCGTTTGACGTATTGTTTATGTATATGCTGTGAAAAATTAAAAAGTTATGATTAAACGGAACTTAATTATCAGCCTGCCCTCGTAATAATGTATGTATCAGTTTTCAAATATGTTTGGCAGGGAATTCCTCCTCAACCCCTTCCTCCCCCCCCCCCAACCTCATCCTCTTACAAGTAAAGACACATAACACAAATACACATCCATGTTTCATGCATAATAGTGCATAATTTAGCCATCAAGACCTGTTTTTGTTTTGTTCACTATTTTATAAATCCTTTCTTTGATCTACACTCTATGCAGAGGCTGCAAATACCCTATTTCACCTTTTGAGCAAGTTTTCAGAATTAATCAGAATCCATCATGTGCAAAAAACCTCAGGGCTTTTCTTCTAAGCAAGTGATCTTCATCAAACAGAAATCTGCTCATTTCTTTTAACAATAAAATAAGTTAAGTTTACTTTATTCATCCCTCTTGGGAAAATTCAAAATTGTCAATACATTCCTTCTATGTTGAAATGATGTGTTGCAGACTTTATTCAAAATTTCTAATTCTGCAGGCCTCTCTTTTCTCCTGTGTGAAGGAGGAAGACGTAGAGAGACAGTTTGAGGACAGCTTGGAGCTTGTGTGGAAATTTCTACTGGGATTCGGCTTCAATCTCAGGTGATCTATACAGCAGTTTTCATCTCACTCTCAGTCTCACTCCATACCAAGCTCACAGTTTTATGTGCAAGGAGCTCTGTTATGGGCTGACGTAAAATATGCCTGCAGCAACGGCATCTTCTTAACTCAAGTGTTGATGCACACATGGTGTATTCGCATTGAGCTCGAAGTAGTGTAAAATATGCCTGCAGCAACGGCATCTTCTTAACTCAAGTGTTGATGCACACATGGTGTATTATTGAGCTTGAAGTAGTGTAAAATATGCCTGCAGCAACGGCATCTTCTTAACTCAAGTGTTGATGCACACATGGTGTATTCGCATTGAGCTCGAAGTAGTGTAATTCTTTCTGGATACTTTGTTTTAAATTGAATTAATTATCAATCGGTCAGAGCTATTTTAATTGTCCCCATTAAAGTTGATTTATATATGGATTGCATTTATGATCAGTTCAAGTATTACCTTCATATGTAAGCTTGGCTGCTACAATCAATTTTTCCCCATTTTTCTCTATTCTATTTAAGAATTGTCAACGAAAATCAGTATTTCGAAAAGAATATATCTGCATCACACGAAAGATTAGCAACCAAAAAAAAAAAAGAAATAAATCAAATTTTTCGAAGTAGAAGCGGTAAATCTATAGAGCTTCAAGCCATGTCCTTTATAGCTGTGTTGCTGTTAGTAAAACCAGCCTTTGCTCAGATAGAACAGTGTGGTGTGCGTACTGCCCAGGTTGTAAATGAACTATCATTTGTTGTATTCACCATTACTTCACCAGGCTCCGCAAAGTTTGTGCTAGAGATCTGCGTAGAGAAGAGACCAGGAGAGTGGAGATTGATATATTCTCCCCGAGTCTTCAACAGCCTATACCTGTAGGTCTTTGAATTTGTACAGGTTTAAAATAGATATTTTTCTTACAATATGAGAAACCTTTAAAGATTAATCATTTCTAAGATGGCCCTATCCAACTTCAGGTTTTTGTGTTGTATCTCACCAGTATTGGTTTCTGGTTTCACTCCAATTCTTGTCTGAACTTAACCTGGAACCTCTGACTGAATCATTCTCCACCTCTCAAAATTCCCCCTGCCCCCCTCCAAGGTGGCTAGTGTTAGAGATGTGGGAGACTACATCAGCCGACGTTTGATGGTCACCCACAACCAGAACCATGCAGACATACGCACAGCAAGACGCCTTCATATGGTACGTTAATTTTATGACTCAAAGGCTAAGCCCAAATAGAGCTGAGCTAATTCTTCTCAGACAGTTACCCTCTGTTGCACCAGAGTGTGTGTTTTACATGCTTCTTACCGGTATCTGGCGTGTTGATGCTAAAGCGTTCTAACATTAAGCCTCACATGATTGGATTTTATTTGTTTTCATTGTTGTCAATCTTTTTCAGTTTGGCATTAACCTAACGTCTCATTGATGTAAAAATGTTGAAATGGACACTTCTTAATTTTATTTTGAGGAAGACACCCCTTTATGAAAATTCAAATGGACCGTCTTTGATGCCATGTATGCCATTCATCATAAATTTTTTTTTATGTTCTCTCCTGGCAAGTCCCTCATATACATTATTTGTCATCTTGATTGGCAGGAGGTGTATATATTAAAATTACATTAAAAAAAAAAGTAAAAAAAAATTTAATCATGTCCTTATTAATATTGTTTTTAATTATGTGATTTTTTTTAGTGAGGAGGGGGCTCTTATCAACATTTATGATTAGGTTTAGTTATTATGTGCATTGAAATTTGGCCCAAACATTGTTTGCTAAGGCTATGAATCTATTACAGTGGCAGCTTTATTTAATTATATTAAGACGCTGGTTTTGACAAATAATGCAAGGGAACTAGCTGATACTGTATTAGTTCTGAAAGCCCCTGCAGAGTTCTTTCCCTTTTTTAATGTTGTATATAATTATTCAGTCACAAGCAACCCCCCACCCCCCTCATGGAAAACAGATTTAACTCTAAACGATGAAAAACGAGTTCAAGTGTTTTGAATTGTTGTGACACTAAATATGTAGTTAGAAATATCTATACTACTTTACTAGTTTTTCTAGCACTCATCCAACCTATAAGAATCAATTGCAACATATGTTCGATAGTCAACCTCCCTGTTTCATCTCATCTCGTTTCCATATCACAAGAGCCTCCTTTCTATTCTAAATTTTTTTTTCCTTTTGGCTAAGAGATGATGGCAAATTGGATGATTTGAAAAAAAAATGTTTTTTCCTCTTTTCCCTTCTGTCTCAGATTCATGGGACAGTACTCAACATTACATCGTTCTTGGCTCTGTGGATGGAACACAGCTGCACAGAGAAAGTAAGTTGGGTGAGCATAGAAGCTGGTTACATGCTTTAGATTTATCAATAATTGAGACACTCTCCACTAAATTATCTCCTATTTGCTCGATGTTAGATTGCAGCATTGTCAGTCTTGTTTAACCGAGTGTTTAAAACATTATACACAAGTCCGTCAAAACTGAAATATGGTTATGAGTAAACTGGCCAGGAAAAGGGCAAGGGAAGAAAAATGCGACAGATAAAAAATCAAGCCAAATCGCTTTCGAAAAAGTAAGATTAATTTTTAGCCTTCTCGAGTGATTCAAACATGATCATGGTGGCACTTTTTTATTTTTTGGTCATATTTTATCATTAGCCTTACTTAAAAGATCCAATTTACAGCTTATAGCACTTTTTAAATAAAATCATGCGGCTATTACTTGCTTATGAGCTATAACTTATATTCTGAGACAGTGTAGGATCTTCATAAAGACTTAAAGAAATTGAATATATAAAGCCCCATTTTCAAGATGTACCCTTCATTATTTTAGTTTTTACAAAATTAATTTGGGTAAATTACTAAATTAAGGGTACATGAATTTCTGAAAAAGAAGTAATGTTTTTGCTATTTTTAACTCCACAGGACAATTATGTATTGTGCAAACTGCCTCCTGTTGAAAGCAGAATTGGCATGTCTCCTTCATCATGACAGCAAAAAACTTATGTGTACAAAGATGTAAATTTTGTTGATTTAAATTAAAAAAAAACTTGCTTTATTGAGTCATTGAACTATTTTTTTTTAAGTCATCATGTCCTTGTTTTGCACTGTAATATAATTTTTAAGAATAAGATATATTGAATGATATAAACGTTGATAGAATAATTAGCACTTTCATTAACATTAATGGTAGACTGAATTTGTAAAAATTTTTTAGACAATTAGCAATAAGTTGCAATTAGATTGAAATCATTTCCAATAAGAACATAAGTACACGAAGTATTTTTAACTTGATTTAAGAAAGTGATTTATTTTTCTTTATAGAATGGAAATGTACATGAATAAAAGAACATCAAGTTTAAAAATATCACTGCTGTAATGCGTCTGCTATGGGATTGGCATGTATAGTTATGTCCCGTAATCTGGTCTCCGCCAGAGGTTTGTAGTTTTTCTCGTTGACTGGAATCTTTTCCAAGCATTCCAGTGTGTCGAAACCATCAATCACTCTGAGGACAGGAAACAGGTGAAAAAAAGTACAAGAAAACTCACTCTCTCTGATTTTGAAATCTTTAGAATTGAAGCTCATTCACCAGTGTATAAAAAAAAATATGTATATATGTGCCAGTTTAAAGAAATTTGAGTCAAGTACCAGATAGCTCAAACCAGGATTGGAAAGAGGGACTTCTGGTACATTATCAATCCAATGCTCTGATGACCTATCTGGCCTTCTTCTTGATTGTTTGATAGAGCCAATATGTAATTGGGTAACGTCCTCGGGCCCTCCTCCCAGCCCCACACCCAGCAAGGCTGAAAAGATGAGGCCCCAAGCTCACGCTCAGACAAAACAAGTATTTTTAGTAAAGCGCCACAGGAAATAGCTTGATAATGATAATTTTTAGAATGATCTCTTTTCTTATCAGGAAAAAGTCATACTATACTAGTCTTGCATACTTTAAAAAGCAGCAGGAAAAATGAAAGAAGTCTTAAGACTCTTCTTTTTTCCTCATAAGGTTTTTTTTATTAAAATAGGAAGATTTAGGCTGCATTAAACATTAAAAATTCTTTTCTAAAAAAAATGTTCTCAAAGACAACAGCAACAAGATTTAAGCATTTTTCATGCCGCACCCACCTCCCAAACACGGTGTATTTCATGTCGAGATGAGGTTGCTTGCCGTAGGTGATGAAAAACTGCGACCCGTTAGTGTCGGGGCCGTTGTTAGCCATGGAAACGATTCCTCTGGTCGTGTGCTGCATGTAGGGGAGAAGTTTAGAAGCATTCGCATTACAAAACAAATTAAAAAGCAATCCACAGAGAAAGAGCATGGCTATGAGAAAGAAATAAAAGAAGAGGAGCATGCATTTATGGAGAAAGAAACCAGAGAAGAGTATGAATGGAGAAAGAAAACGAAAAATGGAGTATAGATGGAAAAAGAAACTAAACAAGAGGAGCATGCATAGATGGAGAAAGAAACTAGAGAAGAGCATGGATGTGAGAGAGAAATCAAACAAGAGGAGCATGCATAGATGGAGAAAGAAACCAGAGAAGACGAAAGGTGGAGAAAGAAACCAGAGAAGAGGAAACTTGGAAAGGTGGAAAAAGAAATCAGAGAGGAGGAAAGGTGGAGAAAGAAATCAGAGACGAGGAAAGGTGGAGAAAGAAATCAGAGACGAGGAAAGGTGGAGAAAGAAGCCAGAGAGGAGGAAAGGTGGAGAAAGAAATCAGAGATGAGGAAAGGTGGAGAAAGAAATCAGAGATGAGGAAAGGTGGAGAAAGAAATCAGAGAGGAGGAAAGGTGGAGAAAGAAATCAGAGACGAGGAAAGGTGGAGAAAGAAACCAGAGAAGAGGAAAGGTGGAGAAAGAAATCAGAGAGGAGGAAAGGTGGAGAAAGAAATCAGAGATGAGGAAAGGTGGAGAAAGAAATCAGAGAAGAGGAAAGGTGGAGAAAGAAACCAGAGAAGAGGAAAGGTGGAGAAAGAAACCAGAGAAGAGGAAAGGTGGAGAAAGAAACCAGAGAAGAGGAAAGGTGGAGAAAGAAACCAGAGAAGAGGAAAGGTGGAGAAAGAAACCAGAGAGGAGGAAAGGTGGAGAAAGAAACCAGAGAAGAGGAAAGGTGGAGAAAGAAATCAGACAGGAGGAATGGTGGAGAAAGAAATCAGAGATGAGGAAAGGTGGAGAAAGAAATCAGACAGGAGGAATGGTGGAGAAAGAAATCAGAGATGAGGAAAGGTGGAGAAAGAAATCAGACAGGAGGAATGGTGGAGAAAGAAATCAGAGAGGAGGAAAGGTGGAGAAAGAAATCAGAGATGAGGAAAGGTGGAGAAAGAAATCAGACAGGAGGAATGGTGGAGAAAGAAATCAGAGAGGAGGAAAGGTGGAGAAAGAAATCAGAGATGAGGAAAGGTGGAGAAAGAAATCAGACAGGAGGAATGGTGGAGAAAGAAATCAGAGATGAGGAAAGGTGGAGAAAGAAATCAGAGAGGAGGAAAGGTGGAGAAAGAAACCAGAGAAGAGGAAAGGTGGAGAAAGAAATCAGAGACGAGGAAAGGTGGAGAAAGAAATCAGAGACGAGGAAAGGTGGAGAAAGAAATCAGAGACGAGGAAAGGTGGAGAAAGAAGCCAGAGAAGAGGAAACTTGGAAAGGTGGAGAAAGAAATCAGAGAGAAGGAAAGGTGGAGAAATAAACCAGAGATGAGGAAAGGTGGAGAAAGAAGCCAGAGAAGAGGAAAGGTGGAGAAAGAAATCAGAGAGAAGGAAAGGTGGAGAAAGAAACCAGAGAAGAGGAAAGGTGGAGAAAGAAGCCAGAGAAGAGCAAAGGTGGAGAAAGAAATCAGAGACGAGGAAAGGTGGAGAAAGAAACCAGAGAAGACGAAAGGTGGAGAAAGAAACCAGAGAAGAGGAAAGGTGGAGAAAGAAATCAGAGACGAGGAAAGGTGGAGAAAGAAACCAGAGAAGACGAAAGGTGGAGAAAGAAACTAGAGACGAGGAAAGGTGGAGAAAGAAGCCAGAGAAGACGAAAGGTGGAGAAAGAAACTAGAGACGAGGAAAGGTGGAGAAAGAAGCCAGAGAAGAGGAAAGGTGGAGAAAGAAATCAGAGACGAGGAAAGGTGGAGAAAGAAACCAGAGAAAAGGAAAGGTCAGAAAGAAACCAGAGACGGGCATCAGGGATGAGAACTCGATACAATTTTTTTAACCTTTTAAAGGTCAATATGAGTGGCGTAAGCAAATCTGTTTGTACCCAAGGCCATGATTATTGCGCACTTTTTTTCTCATTAATTTGGCTCATTTTTTGTCCTGAGCTGAGATTATGAAGCTGAATGACCCCAAATGCTACTGCTTTATGTGTTTTACTGGCTCAACTGAGGCACCATAAATGTTTACTCATCAAAGGCCTAACTTTCAGCTTGCAAATTGAGCACTGCTCTCCTTATATTTATCCTTCTTAAGATATTAGAGCTGAATAATTTATGATCAATATCGATTTGGTCTTAAACTTCTCACTAAGCTCCACCTAGCCATATAAAATGAAAAATAACAACCTAACATTTATATCTAGATCTAGATTTACAATTATTTGCTTTGAAATGAAAATCAACGACTATAATTATAGTCTCGCGTCATGTCATGCCCAGTTTCAATAATTAGATCTAGATTTACTCTAGATCTAGCTCTGCTTAAAATTTTCCATTGATCTTAATAATTGACTATTTTTAGATAATGTATCTTGACCCAAAAAAAATTGTTTAGTTGTATTAACTATTATTAGACGAAAAAGAAGATCCTTTGTTGGAAATAACGGCAAGGTCTGGGTTTGAAGATGGAGACAATGAAGTATTTCAGACCAATATACGATAAAGTAAACAACTCAAAAGCACCAATATCTTGGATGGTTTCAACTACAATGCAAATCTCGTTATTGGAATTCAAAATAGAAGTAAGAATAATAAAAAACACACGATATGGATATAAAATATTGCCCAGTTTTATGCTTTCTTGCAGGTTGATACTCGATGACGGAAAAATATCTTTCCCGTCCTACAATTATATTTTCACGATTTCTTTTTCTTTAAAATTTTACAAACATTCAACTTGTTTCCCTCTGGCACAAGGACAGGATTTAAGGAGGATCACATGAGTTTTCAAAATATATGGAATTTTGTAAATTTAAAAACAATTCTCTTCCCTGGAGCACGGATGTGAGAGAGAAATCAAAGAAGAGCATGGATGTAAGAGAGAAATCAAAGAAGAGCATGGATGTAAGAGAGAAATCAAAGAAGAGCATGGATGTAAGAGAGAAACCAGAGAAGAGCATGGATGTAAAACAGAAACAAGAGAAGAGCATGGATGTAAGAGAGAAATCAAAGAAGAGCATGGATGTAAGAGAGAAATCAAAGAAGAGATGGATGTAAGACAGAAACAAAAGAAGAGCATGGATGTAAGAGAGAAACCAGAGAAGAGCATGGATGTAAGAGAGAAATAAGAGAAGAGCATGGATGTAAGAGAGAAACCAGAGAAGAGCATGGATGTAAGACAGAAACAAAAGAAGAGCATGGATGTAAGAGAGAAACCAGAGAAGAGCATGGATGTAAGAGAGAAACCAGAGAAGAGCATGGATGTAAGAGAGAAATCAAAGAAGAGCATGGATGTAAAACAGAAACAAAAGAAGAGCATGGATGTAAGAGAGAAATCAAAGAAGAGCATGGATGTAAGAGAGAAACCAGAGAAGAGCATGGATGTAAGACAGAAACAAAAGAAGAGCATGGATGTAAGAGAGAAACCAGAGAAGAGCATGGATGTAAGAGAGAAACCAGAGAAGAGCATGGATGTAAAACAGAAACAAAAGAAGAGCATGGATGTAAGAGAGAAACAAGAGAAGAGCATGGATGTAAGAGAGAAATCAAAGAAGAGCATGGATGTAAGAGAGAAATAAGAGAAGAGCATGGATGTAAGAGAGAAACAAGAGAAGAGCATGGATGTAAGAGAGAAACAAGAGAAGAGCATGGATGTAAGAGAGAAATAAGAGAAGAGCATGGATGTAAGAGAGAAACAAGAGAAGAGCATGGATGTAAGAGAGAAACAAGAGAAGAGCATGGATGTAAGAGAGAAATAAGAGAAGAGCATGGATGTAAGAGAGAAATAAGAGAAGAGCATGGATGTAAGAGAGAAACCAGAGAAGAGCATGGATGTAAGAGAGAAACAAGAGAAGAGCATGGATGTAAGAGAGAAACCAGAGAAGAGCATGGATGTAAGAGAGAAACCAGAGAAGAGCATGGATGTAAGAGAGAAACCAGAGAAGAGCATGGATGTAAAACAGAAACAAGAGAAGAGCATGGATGTAAGAGAGAAATAAGAGAAGAGCATGGATGTAAGAGAGAAATAAGAGAAGAGCATGGATGTAAGAGAGAAACCAGAGAAGAGCATGGATGTAAGAGAGAAACCAGAGAAGAGCATGGATGTAAGAGAGAAATCAAAGAAGAGCATGGATGTAAGAGAGAAATCAAAGAAGAGCATGGATGTAAAACAGAAACAAAAGAAGAGCATGGATGTAAGAGAGAAATCAAAGAAGAGCATGGATGTAAAACAGAAACAAAAGAAGAGCATGGATGTAAGAGAGAAATCAAAGAAGAGCATGGATGTAAGACAGAAACAAGAGAAGAGCATGGATGTAAGAGAGAAACCAGAGAAGAGCATGGATGTAAGAGAGAAATCAAAGAAGAGCATGGATGTAAGAGAGAAATCAAAGAAGAGCATGGATGTAAGAGAGAAATCAAAGAAGAGCATGGATGTAAAACAGAAACAAAAGAAGAGCATGGATGTAAGAGAGAAATCAAAGAAGAGCATGGATGTAAAACAGAAACCAGAGAAGAGCATGGATGTAAGAGAGAAATCAAAGAAGAGCATGGATGTAAGAGAGAAACCAGAGAAGAGCATGGATGTAAGACAGAAACCAGAGAAGAGCATGGATGTAAGAGAGAAATCAAAGAAGAGCATGGATGTAAGACAGAAACAAGAGAAGAGCATGGATGTAAGAGAGAAATCAAAGAAGCAAATGTAATAGAAATAAAAAAAAAAGTTGGAGATGGCATTGTTTTACTGTCTAGACAGCAGCATCAGCATGATAAACTATGCATCAAAATCATTTCCCTGGAAATATTCTATGGGAGGTAACTCAGGCATAAAACTATTTAAATAGGATTTAAATAGATCTCCCAATCATTGATTTTGCTTTCAACATTAAGTGCAATCACTATGATATTCTGACTATGAGATGACTGTTGAGTTCCATACTGCTTTATTCTTTTCTTTTTTCTTGTTTCATTTATTCTTCAAGTTGTTTTTTTTTTTTTGATGATTCCATAATTATTCTAATTAAAATCAATAGCTTTTTCTTTTCTTATCCTAAAGCTTCTATGATTTCCCTTCACACCATGCATTTTTTTAAGCTCGTGATGGTCAAACTGACATCAAATTTTTGTCACCTTAACTTCTAAACCAGAACACAATTTATTTCAAAACCATTCCATTCACTAATTATAAAAGTGGAATTTTATCTATAGCTCGAGTCTAAAGAAAACTTAGCTTGAAGTTCTAAATACTCAAGTATCCCTTGTTATTTTTCAAAGACTAAACAAAAATATACATGCGCAAAAGCATCCTAATACATGTCATGTTTTTTTTTTTTTTTACCAAAATCCAATTCTTCTGATATCATGTGAAAGTGCCTAAGTGTGTTTCCATCCTTATCTTATTCATTTAATACAAACTGTGACGGCTGACTGAGAATGTCCTTAGACCAGACTCTTAGAACTACAACAGCTGGTGTTATCACCTTCAAAGCTTCTCTGAACTCGTCTTCGAACTTTGATCCCCAGATGCTGTTACCGCCTTTTCCTGTTCCTGGGTTAAAAAAAAAAAAAAAAAAAAGGGCACATTTGTTAATGTCTGTTTATTGGAAAATACTTTTTCAACTGAAAAATAAAAACATTGTTAAAAGAGTTGCAGTGGAAATTGGCTGAAGGTAAATGATAATATTATGTGACTGATGTGTAATGTAGCATATATTTGACCTTTGGCTGCTCGCCAAACTCACCAAAGACAAAGCTTTGTGTTACCTAAGATTATTTAATTGAAGTTAAAATGGACATGTTTTAATGTGAATGAAAGTCTCTTCAAATAATGAGCCAGATTTATAATCACTTTTAAAACCTGAAAAAAGGAGATTTGTTCTGTTTGCCAAAAGGGCAAAATAAAAATCTGGCAATGAATGACTAGTTAACATTCAATGAGGCCCAGAATGTGTAGCAAACATTATGTGAGAAATATTCCGTACTGAATTTTTGATTGTTGTAATTACTTTGCGAAGATCAACATCATTAAATCAGGAGCCCTGCTCTGTAGTAGAGGCAACCACGATCTTCCATGCATCTTAATCTTTATACCTCTTTGCTTTCAGTGTGTCACTCGTCCTACTTTTAGCCACTTTGTTACTAAGTCCATCCAACATCTTTTCTCGCTGTTTTCCCCTCAATCATTCCAGTTGTTCTAGTTCTAGCTTCTTTCTTCTCATCACATGGCCAAAAAAAAGTTGTCTGGCATTTAAATATTTTATTTATGAGTGATCTTGTTGTGTCAACACTGTTTTGTTTAATTGATTTGCAGTCAATGAGATACACAGCATTCTCCATAGGAATCACATTTCTATTGCTTCCCATAATTTCCAGACTGTATCCCTGCCTACCTGTTGGGTCACCCATCTGAACCATGAAGCCTGGGATGTTGCGGTGGATCAGACTGTTGTCGTAATAGCTGCTGGCACACAGAGCCAAGAAATTCTAGGATGAAAGAAAGTTCATGCACAGATCAATTGATAAACCAAAACTTTAAGGAAAGCTCTAGATCTAACTTGGATGTTGCTGCTTTGTAAGGTTAAAAATTTTGACCTAAAAAAGATTAAGTTTTTACAAAAATGAATACTTTATATTATGACATATTTTTCCAGCTTGAGGAAATGAATTCATGTGTTTATGAACTTGAGAGATAGTGATATATCAATTAATTTGTTATGATACTTTCCTTGTAGTTCTACTGGAGAGAATATAATAAATCACAAAAACTATTGAGGACAGAGGTAACTGACACTGAATATTTATTTTACGAAACAAACACTTGAATAAAATATAAACAAGAGATAAAATAACATACGGTATATATATATATTCTGATTACTCTATGAAAATAAATTCACTATACACAAATCTATAGTTCCTGAAATTTCTCTTTCTGGTGTTTATTTCATGTTTTCCTCTGTCCATGTACTGTTTATAACAATTTCAAAGAAAAAAAAAAGCTTTTTGTACAAAATCTGAGCTAGCTACAGCTCTCTAGTTTTCCAGTATGTTGAACTATCATTATCAGTCATAAAATATGTCTACTGTGTGTCTCAGTCATGAACTTGATTTTTAATCATAATTGTTGCAAAATGGTAAGCTAAATGTAGAATGATCCATATATATAGCATTTTTTATATATATATATAATTTTACTTTAAAAATCTTGTACAAGATAAGAGTTCAACAAACTTGTAATGCTTTTGTTTAGTGCACAATAGGTTTAAAAAAAGAGATACTGATTTGAAATTACTTGGTAGATGAAAAGAAAAATTAATTCTGAAATCGTATATAATTCCATTTAAAATGATTGATAGCAAACACAGTGAAAGGCTGATTAAGAAAAAAAAAAAAGGGTGAGTACTGATTAATTTTTTTCCCTTCTGGGACATACCTCACAGGTAATTGGGCATTGCTCGCAGAAGAGTTCCAATTTGATGTCACCAACATCAGTATGTAAAGTGACAGCCTGTTAAAAGAATTTTATAAAAGAACAAAAACAGATTAAAGAAATTCCATTCTGACAGTTTACTGGGCAGACAATGCACAGAGTTTTGATTAATCAGGGCATAATTATATTTTACATCTATGTTGCCCTATTTTTTAGGGGCATACTTTTTACATCTCTGGTGTCCTAATTTCTTGTAATCTCTCTGTCTCTCTCAGTCTTACATTTTCAGAGTCTTGTTACATTTTGAAATAATATTTACTACAATTTTTACAGTAAAAAATGACAGACCACTGATTTCAGTCACCACCGGCATAATACTAGTAATAATAGCTTGGCTTACTCTTTGCCATACGTTTAGTAAATTATGAAACACAGAAGAGTTCCAGTTCCTATCCCATAATATCTGACTAGATCAATTGTTCAGTGTTACTTTAGTCATGACAAATAAAAGAAGAACGGTTACATTGAATGATTGATAAGACATTAATCATGAATAACCAAAGTCACTCCGATGTGCACTAACCTTTGTTATTTTCATTTTTGAAATAAAATCAAAATTAACAAAGGTTGCCCTATCTTTGCATAATGTTCACACCAGCAAGCACCATCATTCCATTCCAACTAGTAATCAAGAAACTAAACATCAACTTGATACTGCACAAAACAAAGACAAGGAGGAACGTTACGCTATACAAAATAGTGCACATAGGTTGACAACAATTGGGTCCCTTATTTTTCACAGAGCGTGACAGACTATGCTAAAATATTTTCAAATTTATCACTATCATCATATCAAGACATCAAGAAGAGCACAGATATCTGTATAAACAGAAAAATTATTTATTATCTGGAGCTTTAGAATAAGTATTGGTCATTCCAAAGCTGCAATCAGTAAAACTGCTTGTAAACTTACCATGTTTAAAACTGTTTTTCCAAGCGATTCAGCTTTGTGCAACAGAAATAGAATTCACTATTGTAGTAATTTTAGGATCTAGATCAAGTGATCATTTAATCTTAAGCGGTATCTTGAGAATTCCCTGAACAGAAGTGTCAGAAAACAAAATCAGAAAGTTGTAATCTATAACTTTTACTTCAGCTCTATGCCCGTATTCAAAAGAATTTAACACTATAGTTAGGTTGTCGTTAACTGGTTAACGCATGCGTTAATTTAACGATGCATTCAAAAGGCAAATTTTCGCTAACGACAGGTTGTTAGGTTATCGTTAGGGGGGACTTTTTAAAGTGAGCTAACGATCCCGTTAACGATTGGTTCAGGCCTACCCTAAAATTTTTATGATCGCTTTAATGGACTTAGGTGACGAACACTTTTCAATCGTTTTGGTAACCAAGGAATTGTTTTTCTCTCCCAATATGGTGGCTTTGGGAGCATTTGCAAGACAGAATTAATGCACTTTTTTGTATTCTTTAAATATATTTTGTAATAAATCTAAAAAAGAGTTGAATAAAATCTGATGCCTTTTTATTACTCAGCTACAATTAACGGAAAATAATCAATTGTGAGTGAATGGTTAAATAAAAAAAAAGGATGGAAAGAAAAAAAAAATATCGACAGTACTATGTGTTCAGTTACTGAAGTCTTAGATCAACAGAAGTGATCTGAAATGTAGACTAGCATAGACTTACACCTAGATTGAAAACTCGATCTTGTCAAGTGTAGTAACAAAAAAAATTGCAAGTTTAATTCTTTGTGAACATGATCTGCAAACACTACAGAATCTATGAATTTGAAAGTGGTGAATGATGAATAGACTAAACCTATGTGTACAGTAGTTTAACTTTAATCGTCGTCACATATACCAGTAAGCCACGAAATAGAATTTCGTTACAAGATGGTATAAACCTATACAGAGAGAGAGAGAGAGAGAGAGAGAGAGAGAGAGAGAGAGAGAGAGAGAGAGAGAGAGAGAGAGAGAGAGAGAGAGAGAGAGAGAGAGAGAGAGAGAGAGAGAGAGAGAGAAATGTTAGCTCATTTATCAAGGCTGAGCAATTGCAATCAAACTCAAAGTACTTGAAATAAAGTTGAATGCCTTTTGTCGATTCTGAACAGTTGCAGACTCGTGCAGACTATGACTACATTATTAATTTAATGAAATTGCTAGCTTTTCAACAACTCTCTCTCTCTCTTTGTTTCTCTCATTTTTCTCTCTAAATGTATCTACATACCACCAAAGTAAAGAGAAAAGAAAGTAAGAGAGGCAGCAGACGAGCTTACTGACAGAGGGCAAGCTACTTAGATAGTAAGGTTTTCTTTACAAATTCTCATTTTCCAGTAGCAATTAGCATACACCTGAGACTGATCTATGAATTAAAAATTGTCTCAAAATTCAACGCTGGCATTTTCCTAATTCAAATGGAAGTAGGCATATACATCCATGATTGAAATTATGAAAAAGAAGTACATGGTTTATTTAGTGGTGATTCCACAAATCTGTTTTCAAAATGCATGAGTTCCACAGTTCTTGAGATTATATTCTTTTGATTTTCTGATTGTTTCTTTTTTAAACCTCATTAACATCATTATAATAATAATTATTATTATTATTATTATTATTATTATTATTATTATTATTATTATTATTATTATTTGCTCTTACTTTAAAAAAATGTTTTTACATTTCAGCCCTGATAAGTCCAGCTTTATAGAAAATAAAAATATTATCCTCAAAAACCCATAACTTTTAAATTTATGCATTATAACAAAATGTGAGCACAAAGAATTGAATTAAAAAAAAAATAAAAGACTCAAAAAATAATTATATTCAGATGTAATCATACATACATGTATATATATATTGCTCTCTTATACTTTGGTAAACTGATTTTTTAAATGAGCTTTATCATCAGTCATTATTGAACACATGAGATTTTGCCTTAGGCTTGCTTTTAGAGTTGGGACATTTTTTTAATCAAGTCCAATGGAAGCCATTATTTAAAGAAAAATATTTCATTCTTTATTCACTAGGGTATTTAAGATTATTGCTTATTCAGAGAAAAAAAAACCAAATGATTTTAGAAAATGAAATCTCTCAAAACAAAGCGATTTCAATATTGGACTTTGCAAATGGTACAGAGAGTCAATCTCTTTTTTTCTTGGTGAAATTTAGGTAACCATAATGTTTTATTTACCAAGAAATACAAAAGTGTTACTTTTCTTATGAAATGCATCACTTTGTCATGTTATTCAACTTATTTCAATCTGCAGTTTTCAATAAAGAGTGGAGATCTTATTGTTTTCCTCCAGTACCTTCAACAAGTTACAGAGACTTAAAACAGGCAGCTCAACAAACTTATCAAAAAATTTCATGCAGTAAAAATGAACTTTTTCATTCCAATGTTCTAAATTGGAAAGTAATTTACAAGATTTACCCAATACATGTAGACTCCATATATAATATAAGCAAATATAATTTTGCTGAAGTGCAAAAATTGGTTTTCTTTAATTCTTTTAATGATTAACTGTCCTCAAAAAAAAAAAAAAAAAAAAAAAATAAGAATAAGAATAATTGAAGACTTAAAATAAGCCAGTCAATTGGAGTGCACCATTTAGAAAAGTCTTTCTGTTTAGAAAAGATGTTAAAAAGACCAACTACATAAACAAATTTCCTGCAGTAAAAATGAACTTTTTCATTCCAATATTCTAAATTGAAAGTTAATTTACAAAATTTACGCACTAAGTGTAGACTATATGTATATTATAAGCAAATATCATTTTGCAAAAGTGCAAAATGTATAATCTTGAATTATTTAAATGATTAATTATCCTCAAAAAAAATTTTTTACTGACGTGAGCAGTGATATTTTAAAAAGACATTGAATTAAGCAAATCACAACTGTGATAGAAACTGAATATTGCTGAAATTGCACATGCTGATCTCAAATGATATGTTGCTGATTTTTTTTGTATTCAGATTATAAAAAACAAATATATATAAAAACTAACAATACATGTAAGAGATAGAGAAGTCATTTAGTAATGGCTTAAAGTTTCAGTTCAAAGACTTGATTATAAATAACTTCTTTCTATCCAGTTTTAAAAAGATTGTGTTTATTGTTCCATCAACTAAACAAGCTGGCCACTAAACATTTCAAATATTATACTCCTCTACAAAAAGACAAAAAGATTTATATATTTTTAAATGCACAGAGATTGAAAATCTGTGAATTATGTTGCACTTTTTGAAAAATTTATCAAGTTTTAAAATTGATTTCTCAAAGTATTGGTATATGGATAGCAGGGGAGAGGGAGCCACAGACTTAAAAAAATGTATTTATACCTAGTTGCTGTTAAAAAAGTTGGATTAAATTAAAGGAGATCCATTGCAAGCTCATTTATGTAGTGCCTAAGATACTGTATTATTTCAGTATTATTTAATTTCATCTCAATTTAGCTATTTTATTTTTTTAATACAAACCAGGCGTAGAACACACATTTTACATCATTAATTTTTGTGAATAGTTATTAAAAGGAGTAAATGTAAAAATTTCAAAGAAAATAATAATGAGTATGTTATGCCCATCAGAGAGGGTATTTTATACCTAGAAATATTAGAATGTTTTCACCTATGCTTTTCATTTATAATCATAATCTGTAAAGACTTTTCTTAATAAACTGGAAAATGAGAGTAACCAGGAAAAGAGCCATAATATACATAAGAAGGTAGTCAAACCAAGGGATGTTTATGCTTTAAATTCATCCTGATGTTAGCTGCATTATTGCTACAAGTCCAATTATTTTTTTTTTTACACTTTTACAAGTTATATATATAACATTTGCAGTAGCAGTACTACCAATGGACATTAATGAAGGGCCTTTCCCATCTAAATCTTGAAAAAAAACTTGGCATGGGCTATAATGATTGGAAACATTTTACCCAAATGAAATTGAACACATAACGTAGTCTAGGTGATCTTTTAGGTTATTTAGACTCAGTCAAAGAGTAAATTATGCATCTATAGGCCTCTTTCTTTACCTTAATAAATTATAATTTAGATCTATATCTAGATATAGATCTAGGTACAGATGCAGGTTTAAGGCCTAGATCTAGATCTAGGCATAACCCTCATACTAATCGAATGAGAGATATCATGCTGGGAATTTAGTTAACTGAACTTTTACTCTTGAACTTCATTTTGAACAGCAATTATTGTTCCACAACATCTTACAATGCATTGCATTGAGTTTCCAAAGTCTAGATTAACTGTAGGCATTGTTATGATTGTAGGTCTAAATAAGCTTAGATTTAAATCTAGCTCTGTTAGATCAGATGAGGGACACTATGTTAAATCAAAGACTATTTTTTTTTAAACAAGTTTCATCCTTGGGTTGCAGCTAGAACAAGAACCATTAATCTACATAATGTTCCAAACAGTTTTTTTCTATACATTAAACATCGTTGTCAAGCCCGATATGAAATGTAAACAAGGCAACAGCGCCTTAACTTCCCGGTGAAAAGTGGCAATTTTTTGCAAAACACGCCAAAAGTAAATGATTTATAAAATAATTATCTCGGGCATTATTTTTAACGCTATCGATAGAAAATATTTTGAATGCGACTTAGTTAGCGATGTCCTTAGAAATCTTTTGAATACGTCGAAGATAACAATATCGTAATAAAGACAGGTCGCTAATTTTACGTGTGAGTTAACTCCGTATAATGTTTTGAATACGGCCAATAGGCCCTAGAGTCAAGTGTAAGATCTAACAGAGGTTGAGCATTCTTGAAAAAATGTCATTTTTGCTTTCAATATCTAGATTCTAGTTTCGAAATCAATCCCTTCAAATTTTGAACTAACATTTGCAAGTATTCTACCGGTGGGCAGCCGAGAATAAAAATAAATCGTACCAATAAATCTGGGTCCAATTTTGAAATCTAGATCTAAATTAGAATTAAGAGGCTGGATACAGTTCTAGATTTCTATGGACCCACTCAGACACTATCGGTCTTGATCTAGACTGTTTTTTTGTAGATCTAGATGTAGATCTAGGACTAAATCTGCTCTAGAAATCGACAGCACTTGATCTAGATGTAACATTCATTTTCGTTTTAACTAGATCGAGATCTCTAGATCTAGAAAACAACTAATAGGCACCCGCAAAATCTTTTTATAGCTATCACGTGGTTTAAAGAAATCATGGCTACTACTTATTTTATTATTTTCAGTCACTTGCATCTTTAGATCCTTAGATCTAGCTTCTCCGTCTCAGCCTCTATCGTTGTTTGACTGCCTTCTTTATTTCTATAGGGACATGTGGGTAATACCTCAGTTTTGCGGTCCCTACTGATTGTTTACATGTGTCGCCATCTTGGTTGGGGTAGGGGTGGGCGATATATCAATTCAATATTGATAATCGCGATGTTTTTAGTATTGATGTTTTTTTTTTGGTTTTTTTTTTGTTTTTTTTTTTCATAAAGAGTAAAATACGTAATAATAACTGTTTGGCAAGTTCTTTTTTATTTGTAGAAAAAAGTAGATTCTATATCTAGATCTATATTGGTAGTAAATAATATTTCGATGCCTATTTGTTCCATATTTTTATTTGTGACTGTGAGTAATTGGTTACTACGATTACGTCACCCCTACCCCAACCAAGATGGAGACACATGTAAACAATCAGTAGGGACCGCAGAACTGAGGTATTACCTGTTTGACCCAGGTTTCACTTCCTTTCCACCTATGTTCAAAATGGAGAAAGGACGTGTGTTTAAAACTTATGAAGAGTTTGAGGCGGCCCTCAAATTATTTTCAGTGGCAACTCACAGTCTCTTTGTAAAAAGATCGAGTGAGTCAGTGAAAGAACTAGATCTAATACTGAAGCACCTTAAATATGAAAGCATTCTCTTTGTGCGCAAGCACTCCCCGTCCTAACACACCAGCTCCTCGACGGGTCAGCGCCGATGCCAAAGGTAAGTCCCATCAATTGTGCTAATGAGATCTAGAGTTAAATATAGATAGGTCTTATATCCAGATCTAGACGATCTGATTTTAGATTTTAGTGATTGGTTAAAGATAAGGGGTGAGTTATCCTTGAGTTAGTCTAGATTTTTAAATCCTTCCCTGCCTCTTGGAGTAGATCTATAACAGAATGGAAAATTTGGCACGAGAGCACCAAAAGCCTATTGAGAGGCATTTTCAGAGTACTGATCTGAAACATTTTTTGCAGTTCATAGGATTAGGACAAATGATTATAATTCACTCTAGATCTAAATTTGCCAATCAATCATTTATTTTGAGGTTTCAGATTTTATAAGACATAGTTTTTTTTCTTTAGATGTTGGCCACTGCCTACCATGTGGCTTGACACTATACACTAAATGAACATTGTAGCATTCAACTCTATCTATAGATATATAATTACATACTCTTCATCACTTTCACAGATAGCTCAAACTAGGTTGTCAAGCCAAGATTCGGTTGAAGATCCAGAGGCTGAAAGACCATGTCTCCTACCTTCCTGGCCATCACAGTGTAGAATTTGAACAATCAAGGGCATGACCTCAACCAAGAAGTAATTACGCTTTCCTTTGCTTTTTTCTATTCTGCCTCTTATGGAAATCAGAAAGTATAAAACTGGACGATATATTATATAGGTATAATGTATTTTTTATTATTATTATTATAAATTTTTGTACATTTCAATTCCAATATTGAGATTTGTATTGTAGTTGAAACTATCAATGATACTGGTGTTTACTTTATCATTCATTTGTCCAAAAAAATTTCTTCTCTCTATCTTTACACCCAGAGCTCACCGTTATTTCCAACAAAAGATCATTCTTATTTCTTCATATGATAAAGGTGAATACAGCTAGACGTTTCGGTTTTCTCTTTTGTCCGGGTACTATATCTAAATCTTACCAATTATTGAAATCGATGGGAAAGCCTAAAGGTAGAGCTGGATTTAGAGTAAATCTCGATCTTTTAACTGAAACAGGGCATGACATGAGGCTATTATTGTAGTAGGTGATTTTCATTCCAAAGGGAATAATTATAAATCTCGATCTAAATGTTAGATCGTTATTTTTTTTTTACACGGCTAGGTGGAGCCAACTGAGAATTTTAAGACGTAACCGATACAAATTGAGAAAATTGAGATAGGGAGAATGAAAAAAAATTAGTGCAAAGATTACTTTTGATGAATAGTGAAGGAGAAAGTCAGCCCAACTAGGCCAAGTGGTCATGCTTGAACGTTTGATCTAATTATTTTCGCTAGGCCAGGATTTTGTTCATTCTTGTTTGACATTCTTGTGCTTCTTCTAATATGCAAATTTATAACTCGTCATTACACCAAGAAAAACTTGCTTCGTTCAAACCAGTTTCAGCATTAGAAAAAATCCTCAATACATTAAACCATTTTAAAATTGATACAAATGTATATAAATTCTCTCTCTCTCTCCCTCCCTCCCCTTTTCTTTCCCTATCCCTTCTCTGTGTAACTTGTTCCCGTCTATTCATGTATGCTCCTCTTAACATCTTCAGTGATAATATGAGGGAGATCTTCAACCTCTTCTTCATGTTGAGAAGATCACCAGCCACAGACTAAACAGCTTGAGACAATGTGCTTTTGAGAGGGAATCCTTACCATCTACTGAGTTTTGAAGAGTGATGCGATTAGAATCAATATAACACATCAGCCTAGTTAAGGGAATTTGCCCTTGATGTGTAAGTTGATCTTCTTTTCTCAAGAATATTTAAACTAGTTTAAATTCATGTGATCGTTGCTTTTGATGCCATAGAAATAAGATTAGTTATAAAGGTAAAAATGCATTAGTATATACATGTTGCTTGACTTGTACTTTTCAAACACTGCATTATACCAGGCTTCGGATATAGTCTTTAGGGAGAGCAGTTGCTGCTCTAAGGAAAGGTATTTAAATTTAACAAAGATGCAAAATCAGCTGTTATATATGTTTGATGTGGTAAAAAAAAAATTCTTTTGTAAGTTTATTGCCAAATTATTGTTTTATCACAATTACAATGGGAATAGGGCTGGTAGACTCCAGAAATCAATCCCCGTTCATGACTTGACAGAGATATAGGCTTAAAGTGCTGAGATCTTCAGTTGGTTTAATTCAAGCAGCCTTGTGACATCATTGCATTATTATCTTTTTTTGTGTCTGTTTTTCTTCGTTTTCTTCAGTAGGACAGACAAGTTTTTTCAATCTTTCATGTCATCTCTTTTCTTATCCTTTCTGCTTAAAACAAACTTCATCTTTCACAAAAATCTTTTTTTTTTTGATTTTCACCAAAAATTAGGAGAGGGGGAAAAAAAATCATTTGTTCTTGCTTTAAGTCTTTGCAGGTCAAGACAAATTTTGGACTGCATTTGTAGACCAATCAAAGATAGTCAGCTTACACCTCATGTAGAAGTGAGACTTACATGTTTACCTTCTAATATTCATGTCTTTCTTTTCAAACAAATTTCATGTCTGCAAAGTGTTGTCTGTGAATACATTCCTTTGTATTATGGTTTGTTTTTTTTCACTATGTATGCTTGAGTCCTTTGTACTTTCCAGCTTTGAAAATGTTATAGTACTGGAGTGTGATGTTATATTTGCAATCTGTGCTGTATTTATGGCAGTGGTTGTCTTGTACGTCTATACATAATTTTATGTAGAGCAGCGCCCAACATATGCGGTATCCATCAAACAACACAGACATATAGCTTACAACTACCTTTATAAGATAGACCCTTTTTTTTTTTTTTGTAAAAAACAGCAATCCTTAGATTATTCATAGAAAATTCTCTTTGAATTAGGGGCCCTGCTCTTTAGAGTGGGCGATCATGACCCTCTGCGCATCTCTATTCCTTGATGCTGTTAGTGCCTCTGTCACTCATTTTACATTTAGCCACTTATCTTTTCTCGCTTCTTTCCCCTGCTGCCTTTTCCTTTAAAATCAATCGAGTTGTCACAAGATGTTTCAATTTCTTTTTTCTCATCACATGGCCAAAAAAAGACTGCCTATAGTTTACATATGGTATTTATGAGCAATGATGTGCTAGCTCCTCGTAGCACAGTTTAGTCTGATTTCTTTGAAGTCCATGAATAAGATTCATAGCATTATCCTTAGGAACCACATTTCTGTTGCCTCCAGTTAATTTTGTAGTGTTTTTTAAATTGTCCAAGCCTATCATCCAA
>JAWDGP010003742.1:157500-165000 GCA_033675545.1 Elysia crispata | reverse complement strand
ACTATAAGAAAAAACACGTCATGGCTGTGGTGGTAGTATTAGCAGCTGCAGCAGTGGGTGTAGAAGAAGAAGAGCAGCAATAGGAACCATAACCGTTACAATCAATCAATTAAGTGCCTTGCACTATAGAGGAGGCGATCATTGCCTTTTATTACTTAAATATATTAAAATTTAGGTTATTTTTGTTTTAAATATTTCATTATATAAGCCCCTAGTTGTAACTGTTACAAAACTTAAAACCATTTCTAAAGAAACTCAAGTTTCAGGTATATACATTTTCGATTTTCGTCGAGACCCGTATAATACGAGCCTTTTCAGTTGAATATTGCTCACCCGATCGGCTGGTCAATTAGCACACCATTACGATGACGTTTGTTTATAGCTATCTAGAGCAACTCCTACACAGTCAAAACAACCTCTTTCTCAATCTAACATGGAGAGGACGTGTTTTTCTTACAGTGTGAATTTGTATTAATTTTAAAATGGCTTCACATATTGAGGTTTTTTTTTTCTAATGCTGAAACTGGTTTTAATGAAGCAAGTTTTTCTTGGTGTACTGACGAGTTATAAATTTGCATATTAGAAGAAGCACAAGAATAATATGCATGAATGAACAAAATCTCAGCCTAGCGAAAATTATTAGGTCAACGTTCATTCATGAATACTGGGCTAGTTTTAGATTGAAAAACTTGCCCTAGTTTTGGAACACTGACTAAGTGTCTTGTTCTAGATTTAGGTAGAGCCATAGGTCATACACAGAGGAAACAAACACGGCCCAACATAGCTCTTCGATCCATAGGCTACCTATCAGGTGGCCGCCATTTTGGACTTTCGGGAAAAAAAATTTGTATCTGAATGATCGACACTTGAATAAATCGATACTCTATAGCCACGCTGATGAGTCGTAATACGACGAAACACATCCTAGAATGTGTCTTAGGATGAGTGAAAAAAAATGATTGTTCCTTTATGCAAAAATTTCCCCATGAAAAGTGATTGATAATCTTGATTGGGAGACGGAATTCCTCCATCCTCCATAATTTATAATAGGTTTAATCGTAGATAAAAAGAAACATTTGTTCAGTTTTATTTTTTTTTTGTATTATTAGATAGATTTTCTTAAAATGTTCAATTTCACTTTTTTTCTAAACCTGTAAAGTGTGTTCTATTTAGATAATTACTAAGATCTGATGAGATTAAAGTAGCTCTTGAAGCAAAGAATTTTGTGCAATTCTTATTATAAACTATCTTTATATGAATTATATATGATGATTTCATATACAATATATTTCAAATTTGATAAATATCTAGTCTTTATTTGGCTAAAGTTTCACCCCCCATATTAATCTTTCTTTTTTGTGATTGCTTTTCAGAAGTAAAACGTGGGACCTTGTTTGAATCCTCAAAGTTTTCTTATCATCCAGTTACTATTTGTCTTGATAACGCTTTTTAAAGAGAACATGGAAAATATGTTGACTGGAGTAAAAACCTAATTAATGAATGTTTTGAAGAAAATCTTATGTGAATTATCAATTGTGCTTTATTGTAATGCAATGTAAGCTGAAAGTCAAACAGATTAAAGTTTATTTAACAGGCAATGCCCTTATATGTATTATCTCTTTTAATGAAAATGTTATATTCGTTTATATTATATACATAAGTTCCATTGACGTTGTTTTCAAAAGACTGTATTATGTGTCTTTTTTAGGAAACAATGTGTATTATAAAATTATTTCTTTTTATATTCTTATAATCTGGATTTCTCTGAATAAACTCAGATAACACTCTTTTTATTTTTGATAATGTTCCTGTTTTTAATACCTCCCACATTCATTACATTGAGAGTTTAAACCCAAAGGTTTTCGTATGTGTTTATGGTATTCATCAAGTGATTTCAATTCATTCCAATTTGCACAGAGTTTAAGATCTGACATTTTTATACAAAAGAAATATTGAACTCCATGTAAAGTACTAGAAACATAAACTCTGGTACTGAATTGATAATGCGTAGATGGTATGTGTTGGGAACATAACATGGAATAGCCAACTGTCACATAGATGGTGAATCAATATTTGAATAATTAAATAGGGGTGAGAAAAACCTCTATACTTCTATGTCTATAAACAAGCATAATAACAAAATATCATTACAATAGAATAGGATTCGAAATAAAAAAAAATATCAAAACGGTAGAATCGATTTCGATTTTTTCTTTCTCTATACTAATACAATACCAATGCTGTAGAATTTAAATGATCTCTATAAATCATCAAAATAATACCATATTATCAAAATATAATCGAATTTGAGACCGGAGTATATATCCTTTCCATAACATTTTTTATTTCGATTTTTTTTTAGTAATAATCATAATATTCCTCTTGGGTATGAGCATTATTTATACTAGATACCGGTATTGTTCTATTTCTACTCCCTTTAGTAAGACACTCTGCTTCCACTGTTATAGCTTAATCTTGATTTTTCCAAGCAGGATATAGCTGGTAACACTCAACGGCTGCATATATTGAATTTTTTAATTATATAAACGAAAATGACACGATTTTTTTTTTTTTTTTTTTTTGGGGGGGGAGGGGGTGTGTGAGTGGGCAATAAGCTTTTAAGTGAGTTGGAGCAAATCTTTACGATTGGACTGATGGCTCGAAAAAGATCGAGATATAGATAGAGATAAAAGATCTGGGACTGGCTAAAAAGATAACAGTTCTTGTGAAATGTGAAGAAAGAGAAATAAGCAGGTACATGGTCACTAACGCCAACGCCAAAAACGTATCCCATAGTGCAAAGGTAAATTTTAGAGACAGTAAAACTAAAACGGCGGCCATATTGGAATTATGTTATTTATAGAGATTACCAAAGTAGAATTAACTACCGGCCATATTGAAATTATGCTAATTATAGAGATATATTATATATATATATATATATATAGATATACATAATTATATTGTCATTGTAAGCTTATGCTCTCTCTCTCTCTCTCTCTCTCTCTCTCTCTCTCTCTCTCTCGTTCTAACCCTCTTTGAAATTTGAAGTAAAATAAAGCCAGAAAATACATCGCTACATGGCGACTTACATAAAGATACATGTAAGTAAGTAAAGATAGCACTGTACAAAGTTGTTTAACTAAAAATATAGGAAGAGAAGTTCACAAATATATTATTTCATATAATGCTATTTTTGTAACTGTCAGTCAATCCCACAAGTGCCTTGAATTAACCTGAATTAGAAATAGTTACTACCCGAGGTCCTCCTTTCCAAAATCGGCTAGTTGCACCCTTGGGTCTACATATCCCTCACATAAAAGCCTCAAGAGTTGGGAGAAAAAGAAAAAGAAAAGGTTTGACTCTGGTGAGCCAGCTCTAATAAGAGTTAAGAGCTAATGTCTTAATATGAAGTGAAAAACAGAAATGAACATTTAATGTGGGGGAAAAAATTATAAAGGATATAGGACAAGGGAAAAGTAGAAAATCCTCAACATAGTCTCAGCCCAGGATAAGAGAGAACGACAGAAATGGGAGAGAAAAGAAAGAGTGAGAAAGGAGACGAGGTTTAGACAGTTACATCATACAGTGTTGATCTAAAGATCACATTCGTATAGCTCAATATTAAACGACCTTTACTAGAGAGCAAAAAAAAATGTGGCTGCAGCAAGCAGTGTAAAAATAAATGTATGTTTATAAAAGGTGTAAACCTTAGAATGCTTTAAGATTAAATCAAATTTATAATATTTGTTCAATTTAGAGGTAAAAAAGCATGACTTAAATAGGGCGGCAGATCAGAGCCAACTCTGAGAAAGAGAAATGAGGGTATCCTTCCCTCTGCTAGTCTGTGGGAGATCCTTGGGCAAGACTAATAAAAAAAAACAAATATGAACTGATAACAGACAGCAACAATGTGAGTTGATGGGTAAATCAGCTCATTAAAACAAAGTAAAAAATAAAGTGTGGTGTCTGACAAGGATGTGTGCTTGCTGCAGACCTTTTCTCTCTCTACAGTGAAATGATTTGTGAAGCATAGAAGGATACCGAGGAATTAAAATAGGAGGGCACAAAGTAAGCAACATGAGATACGCTGATGACGCTGTATTAATTGCAGAAAATAAAGAAGACTTGCCACAATTATTAGACATCACTGAAGAAGAAAGCAGAAGGAAAGGATTTGGATTAAACAGAGCAAAAATACAGAAGTAATGGTCGTCAATCGAAACAATGAGTGTGCACAGATCAATTCTTTGGTAGTCAAAATTAATTCAAGTTCATGTATCAATGCAAATACTTGGGCACTTTAATGTTAAGAGATGGACACAACAACTGTGAAATAGCATCAAGGACGGCGCAAGTTGAAAATGAGTTTTCAATGACAGAAATCAGAACTCACAAATGAATACAAAACATCTACATAAGAAAAAGAGCACTTGAGTGTTTTATTGAACCCATCGTTATGTATGAATGTTTGGCTTGGACAATTTAAAAAACAACTGTAAAATTCATTGGAGGCAACAGAAATGTGGTTCCTAAGGATAATGCTATGAATCTTACTCATGGACTTCAAAGAAATCAAACTAAAGTGTGGTACGAGGAGCTAGCACATCATTGCTCATAAATACCATATGTAAACTATAGGCAGTTTTTTTTTTTGGCCATGAGATGAGAAAAAAGAAACTGAAATACCTTGTGACAACTCGATTGATTTTAAAGGAAAAGGCAGCAGGGGAAAGAAGCGAGAAAAGATAAGTGGCTAAATGTAAAATGAGTGACAGATGCACTAACAGCATCAAGGGATAGAGATAAGCAGAGGGTCATGATCGCCCACTCTAAAGAGCAGGGCCACTAATTCATAGAGAAATTTTTTACACACAAAAAGTGCTCTGTTTTGGACAGGTGGAGAGTCTATTGGGATTGCAGACACGAGGCTTATGGGAATAATATTAAAATTACTATTTGCACTGAATGCAAAGGATTTAATATTTATCGTAATAAATAATTACATCGCTGCACAGTGCCATGAGCATTAAGACTGGGTCGTGCCTCTAGGAACAGCAATTGAAATTTCAAGGATATAATAATGGTCGATTGAGTTTTTGCTCATTTAGAAGGTCCCACTTTTACTTTCTAGATAGGAACATGGGTCTGATAATTCTCTTTACACCAAGATTGTGGAACTTCTGAAAAACAGTGGTGATTTTAGTTGTCTGTCATACAACAGCCAAGCGTGAGCTAAACATAAACGCTGGATTTTTTGAAAATTGAACAGTGCAATCTCAAAATTCACTCTTAACCTGACACACTTTGCTTTGGTTTTTTTCGGTTGTTTTTTTTTTTTTTTTAAAGTTTTAAATGGAAATATTTCTATGAAATTTACAACAGGAAAATGATTTTTTTTGGACAAAAAAGTCACTGCGATACCTCAGCTATAAAAAATATTGATTACACCAATGATGAGGACGGAGCACAGCACATTTTTTTTAAACTAGCCACATCATACAATGTTTTGTTTTTTTTTTAAATTTAAATATTACTAAACTCTCTTATTTTTCCCTCCTAAAAGGTACTTAAATATGTATGGTTTATAAAATATATATAACTTTACATACAATGCAATAAGAAAGTTCAGAGAGGGAGTGGAGGGCTCTGAAAGTTTCAAAAAGAAATAAAAAAAGAATATAGTATGCAACAATCTAAAAAAAATACCAAAAACAAAAAAAAAATTCAAGATTCTAAATTTTATGCCCTGCTTGTTTTATCCATGCAAATAGCAACATGTATATAAATACATAAAATTCACCCAAAATTCAGAAGAAAACATGTCAAATAATAACACGCCACCTGCATTCTCAATAAATACTGCATTTTGTCCTCCATTTTCATACATGCTTGTAGAAAGCAAAGCTGCCGAACATTGACAACTTACTCTTGTTTCTAATATTTATTGCCATTAGAAATATGGTATCAATACTAGCATAAGTGGCCGTTATACTGAAGCTAATGTTAAATTTGCATGCCTAGATATAATGACCGAGATGGCTTTTGAAATGAAAATCTCATCAGTTGAGCTGATTGAGCATTAACACTCATTTCTTTTTAAAAATTTATATTTAAACCCAACGCAGTAAGGGTACTATTTTGTATCAAAATAACGATACCCCAATATTTGAACTACCACAGTTTGGTGGCTCTAACGTGTTAGAAAGACCTAAGTTAAAATATCATGCCAACCAAGCATAACATGTTATGATGTTACTTTCACTTACAAAAAAAAACTTACCACAGATTGAGAGGAGACATTATCCATGACTTGAATCAACATAACTTACCACAGATTGAGAGGAGACATTATCCATGACTTGAATTAACATAACTTACCACAGATTGAGAGGAGACATTATCCATGACTTGAATCAACATAACTTACCACAGATTGAGAGGAGACATTATCCATGACTTGAATCAACATAACTTACCATAGATTGAGAGGAGACATTATCCATGACTTGAATCAACATAACTTACCACTTTTGAGAGGAGACATTATCCATGACTTGAATTAACATAACTTACCACAGATTGAGAGGAGACATTATCCATGACTTGAATCAACATAACTTACCACAGATTGAGAGGAGACATTATCCATGACTTGAATCAACATAACTTACCACAGATTGAGAGGAGACATTATCCATGACTTGAATCAACATAACTTACCACAGATTGAGAGGAGACATTATCCATGACTTGAATTAACATAACTTACCACAGATTGAGAGGAGACATTATCCATGACTTGAATTAACATAACTTACCACAGATTGAGAGGAGACATTATCCATGACTTGAATCAACATAACTTACCACAGATTGAGAGGAGACATTATCCATGACTTGAATCAACATAACTTACCACAGATTGAGAGGAGACATTATCCATGACTTGAATCAAACCATGCAAAGGGGGCATAAAAAACAAAACAAAATATTAGAATAGTAAAAAATGACTAGCAAATGGACAAAAAATCAACAAGTTGTGGTTGAATAAGATTATGAAACAATATGTTTTAAAATTACTATATAGAATACTATTAAAGTGAAATTGATTGTTTAAATTAAGTAACTTTGAATTTTGCTTGAAGACTTGGCTTTATTGATCTCTAGCTGTCATAACAGTTCACAATATATTTCTGGCGCATTTACAGAACTAAAATAAAGTTGACCTTTTGAGTCCCAGCACAGCAACAAATCATTATATTAATATATAACACTGTGAACATATTGCTTTATTGAACTTTGTGCAATAGTGACAGCGATAACATGTTCTCTTGATTCATATGATCTCACCATGACATTCTAATGATAAATTATATGACAAAAACAAAGCAAAAAAAAAAAAAAGCTGAAGTTAAAACTTAAAGAGGTAAATTACACAAACATTTCAATTTTCTTCAAAAAAGTCATCGAATGTAAATGATACTGGTTTTTGTGAAA
>JAWDGP010003742.1:107500-152500 GCA_033675545.1 Elysia crispata | reverse complement strand
GTTTCATAAAAAAATTAGGAATTAATGAAACATGAACCAAGTCTTTACTTTTTTTTAAGGACTATTCTTAATATTCTGTTATCTTCTATTCTTTTCAAAATTTTCTCAAATCTAAAAACAATTTGTTGCTTCACCGCTGCACTCAACTCGGGCTTCGGAAAGTTTTCATGAACTTACTTTTATTAATATTTGAAAATATTGTTCATAAATAGTCTTGCTAAAAATGAACGGAATTGTGAATCTATGAATGTTTTTTTTTTTTTTTTAATATAAATTTAAGCTTAATCGAATTGTCAAGAGTTTTATGATTCATATCCTTTAGGCCCACAGATAATTATCTACAAACAGAGGGAACAAAAAATAGCTAAATTGAATATGAACCAAAAAAATGTATTATTTCCCTTGGTCGTAATCAACTTAATTACTATTACTACTACTACTACTACTACTACTACTACTACTACTACTACTACTACTACTACTACTACTACTACTACTACTACTACTACTACTACTACTACTACTACTACTGCTGCTACTACTACTGCTACTACTACTACTACTACTACTACTACTACTACTACTACTACTACTACTACTACTACTACTACTACTACTACTACTACTACTACTTTATTACTGCTTTTTTGTTGCTGTTGTTGCTATCGCTGCTGATGAGGATGATGTCGAGATATATGATGCCGTAGCTGACGATAGTGCTGAATCAGTTGCTGATGAAGAAGTTGACTGTAACCAGTACCAAGCTGTTTATAAGAGTAACAAACGATGTTGTTGATGTAGGTGTCAAACAATAAAAGAATACTATTAAGGATTGTCGATTGAGCGTAAGAAGTTTAGTACCAACATAGAGCTAGATAAGATACATCCTGCTAATATAATGTTACATAATGTTAACTTTCTAAAAGGTAGGTCAAACAGTGTGGTAATTTTAACGAAATTTTCTTTAGCAAACCTACTTTCAAAAGCTATAAAAAAATTCGAAAGAGTTTGCTTTTTTAGAAAAATTAAACCATAAATGTTAACGTTATCTTGGCGAGAAATAATGCACAATAACAAAGCCACCCAAGAGAGAGAGAGAGAGAGAGAGAGAGAGAGAGAGAGAGAGAGAGAGAGAGAGAGGGGGGGGGGGAGGGAGGGAGAGAGACAGAGACAGAGACACAGAGAGACAGAGAGAGAGACAGAGAGAGATAAGGAAAGACACAGTTTAAGACAAACATGGAGACAAAGAGAAATAGTCAATGACATAGAGAAATAGGGTTATGGAAAATCTAGGGGAAAAAGAGGGAGAGAGGGAGAGAGAGAGAGAGAGAGAGAGAGAGAGAGAGAGAGAGAGGGACAGAGAGACAGAGAGAGAGACAGAGACAGAGAGGCAGACAGACAGACAGACAGACAGACAGACAGAGACAGATACAGAGAGAGATAAGGAAAGAAACGGTTAGAGACAAACATGGAGACTGAGAGAGAGAGAGAGGGAGAGAGAGAGAGAGAGAGAGAGAGAGAGAGAGAGAGAGAAGATAGAGAGAGAGAAAGAGAGAGATAATAAAAAACACAGTTAGAGACAATCAGGGAGACTGAGAGAGAGAGATGGACATTGATAGAGAGATATAGGGTTATGGAAAATCAAGGGGACAGAAAGAGACAGAGACAGAGAGAGAGAAAGAGAGAGATAAGAAAAGCCACAGCTAGAGACAATCAGGGAGACTGAGAGAGAGATGGACATTGATAGAGAGATATAGGGTTATGGAAAATGAAGGGGAGAGAGAGATAGAAAAGGGGGGGGGGGAGAGAGAAAGAGAGAGATAATAAAAAACACAGTTAGAGACAATCAGGGAGACTGAGAGAGAGAGAGAGATGGACATTGATAGAGAGATATAGGGTTATGGAAATCAAGGGGACAGAAAGAGAGAGAGAGAGAGAGAGAGAGAGAGAGAGAGAGAGAGAGAGAGAGAGAGAGAGAGAGAGACAAACATAGAGACAGAGAGAGATAAACAGAATAGGAAGACTATAGATTTAGCTCGATAAATAAGACGAAAGATGTGAAAACATAGTAACAGATGGAATGAACAGGGATCGAACTTGCACCTCGATGCGGCACCCATCGCCTTGCCGAGACAAGACCAGGCACTGAACCACTGAGTTATCCGTATCTACAAAAGTAGATGCTTCAGGAATAGTCACTTTCAGTGGCTTGAATAGACTAAGAAGTTGAATTGCTTAGTTCCTGAAGAGGCTAGTTTGTTTATGTCCCGAAAAAATATGAACTTGATCGTTCATAGCTATTCAACAAAGATTTTCTCCAGAAAGGAATTAGACTTAATGCCAGTTGAAAATTTCCTTAGTTTGCGGTAACCTTAGTAAAAATGTGAAGAACAGTAGACAGACAATTATTGGTTTTAAAACAAAAATAAAATAAAATAAAATAAAAACAAAACAAAGCAGTTCTCGGCGGCAGCTAGATACGGTTGTTATACGAGGTTTATACCTGCATAAAATGGATCAGATAATGACCCCTGCTAAATGATATAAAATTGGCTTGTAGCTCACGACATAAAAATTCAACTATAAATTTCAAAAGAAAAAAAATTAATCACACCAATAAACAACAAACCAGCCTGAGAAAATGTCAATACTTATCTCCAATTATCGCCCCCTTGTAGGTCTTTGCCGTGATAAATCGGGGAAAAGTTTTCTAATGGTGGTGAGAATGAGTTGACGGGTCTAGATCTAAACCCGAGGAAAAGTGAATACTCCGATTTTCTAATCATTATCTCCTTGGCTTTTTAGTTCTTGGTGATAATTTTTTGGGGTTATTCTCTACTATTTTTTTCCTTGTTGTAGTTGTTGAAGAGGATGGATTTTCTTTTTCAAAGCTTTCAACTCATTGTGGTAATTTTGCTTGGTGATTATTTTAATAGTAGTTCGCAGCCTCGTAACAGCTTTATTCGAATCTTTGTCGGTGTTTTCATGACGAAAAGATAAAAATTTGAAAATAGGAGAACATTCTTCATTTTATTTTTCAAAGAGCAGAAAATGATCACCGTGAATGCTCCAAAAATTGGCGCCTGAAAATACGATGCAAGGGAAATAATCTGTGTAATTGTAGCAGAATTTGGCGCCATTTTCTGAGCAATATCAGATTAGCGTGTGATGCTTGGGAAGAAAAAAGGAATGAGGGGAAAAATAACGTAAAAATCAATGGCGACCTATGTTGAGTGAGCTACCATTAACTTCTTGTCTAGACTAAAATGATCGACCGGTTAATTTTGAGAGACAATGAAAAGAGTTTTTGTACTTCTTTGTCTTTGGATCTGTCAATGGCTTTTTTTAATTTAAAATTTTATAATTATTTTTTTTCCATAAAAAGTTCTCGCTTTCATTCCCAAAGTCCAGCCTTGTGACATGCGTGAGTCGAGTCTGCGGGAGTCTTACAAAACTGAGAGATTTGGGTGACAGATTCTCTAGAGCCGACCCGGGGCGAAAACTGTATTTGATCGTTTTTTATATATTCGATCAGACACGATAACACATGTAATATAATAATGAATAATAATAACAACAACAACAACAACAACAACAACAACAACAACAACAACAACAACAACAACAACAACAACAATAATAATAATAATAATAATAATAATAATAATAATAATAATAATAATAATAATAATAATAATAATAATAATAATAATAATAATAATAATAATAATAATAATAATAATGCTTTCAACAAAAGCCGTAACCAGACTAAATTGTGAAGATTCACCAAAAGATAATCTCTTTCCAGGGACAGAGAGATTTTTTTAAAATTCATTTGTGAGTTTGGCTCTCATATGTGTAGCTTTGAGCCTTTAAAAGAATTTTCTTACGCAGATACATGATTTGCACTAAGCTGTCAAGCAATTGTTTTGTTGTTGTTTTGCCTAGGAGAAAATGTATGTCACCATTCAATTAAATAGAAAAGCAAATCGAAACTAAAATATAATACACTACTTTGTTCCTTACATCTTACTGGAAATGCAAATCAATCTATTCCCAAAAGGTTGTAAAGGCTCAAACAGCCTCAAGAGACATGGCCAGAAACCTCAAAGCGTTTCTACTAAAGAACGCAATGATATCAGATTCGGTCACCACTGCTGGCGCAGCAGCAACAACAAGGGCAGCCTACAGCAGCGGCATGGTACCTTATACAGCCTACAACAATATCGTTCTCACCACTGGCTCATTGAACGTTGTGCTTTCCACGTTCGGCATTGTGGCCAATCTCATCAACTTGAGAACCTTTGGCGCCATGGGAGGGGTCGTGGTGGACGGCGTGACCTTGACCTTGTTCACGCTGAGCTTGTCCGACCTTGGCCTTTGCGTGTCCTCACTGTGCTGGATTGTCTCATGGTCGTGTTACACGGTAGAGCACCGGCTCATCACTCTACACGGCCGGGGGTTCTACTTCTCCGTGGACCCTCGGGCGTTGGGTATATTCTTCGCGAACGTCATGAGCGTGTTCAGTGTGACCACGACCCTCATCACCATCTACCTGGCCATGATGCGCTGCCTGTGCGTGATTTTCCCTCTCAGGTTCCGCGATTCCATCTCCCCCGCCATCACGGCCTTGACCTTCGGCATGTTTTTCCTGGTCGCCTTGTCAACCCGACTCCCCATGTTAGCTCTCATGGACATCCGGCCGAGGTTCGACCCTAACACTAATCTGACCAGATTTACTATATGGTCCCACCCTGACCGCCAACTTGTTAGAGATGTCACCAGGTCGCTTGTAGACTTTCCACTTCCGGTGATAGCCGAGGTCATACTGACTATCTGTGTGATCGTCATGGTTAGGGCGCTACGGGCCTCCAGGAAGTTCAGAAATGTGTCGACAGCAGACGTAAAGTTTTCCTCTCCTGAACAACCCAGCTCTACGCATGGCACTGATCATTGTTCTGCCTCAAGCTCTGAGGGCAAATCCTCAACGGGAAAGTCACCCAGTAGTAGCGGAGCCAGCGTCTCTAGCGGCAAGCCAAGCCCGAGAACAACCAACACGCACAAGGTCACGGTTAGCGGAGCCAGCACACCTAGCGGCAAGCCAAGCCAGATAACAACCAACGCGAACAATGCCACGGCTAGCGGAGGCAGCACACCTAGCGGCAAGCCAAGATCGAGAACAACCAACACGAACAATGTCACGGCTAGCGGAGCCAGCGTCTCTAGCGGCAAGCCAAGCCCGAGAACAACCAACACGAACAATGTCCCGGCTAGCGGAGGCAGCACACCTAGCGGCAAGCTCAGCCCGAAAGAGTCTCGGGTGGTCAAGCAGTTAGTGATCATATCCTTCATCTTCATCGCGTGCAACCTTCCCAAGCTGGCGCGGATCATAGCGGACTCGGTCGAGCCAGAGTTCGCAATGAGCGGGTGTTACCGGAACCTGTACGACATCGCCTCCCAGGTCCAGTTCACTGCCGAGACCCTGAACTCCAGCGTGAATCTCTTCATTTACCTCTCGTTCAACGCAAGATTCAGACAGAAGTGTCACCTGCCGCGGCTTTGTAAATAGACAACAGACAATGATGGTTACAGAAAGGATACAAACATGGATAGTCACAGACGGGAACTGGAAAAAGAAGCGAAACTAAGAAGTAAATATTGTAAACATCATAGCGAGCTTTGAAATATCAAAAATATTTCGGAATTTGTGTAAAAAAAAAGAAAAAGCAAGTGGTGGATACATAACCAAAACCGATCGTGACGTGGTCCATAGTAGTTGATAAATAAAGAAAATTGACAGTGTTGAAAGATGCTACTTAGAAAGCGATGACAGATGAATATACATTTTTCTTTTGATGTGTCTCCGGGTTGAAGGCAACGATTAAGCTACAGGAACATATCCATCGTGTAATTAGAGATTACTAGCATAACTTGATAAATACGATGACCTCATTCATCACAACGATCAAACTTTAAGCAATAATTCATTAACGTATTGGGAGGGATTCTGGAGATTTGCCAATGTCAAGGATATCTAGAGCCCAGTCGTGTGTAACTGCATCCAAAAAACAAACAAACAGCAAAACAGATTTGTTTAATTCTATTTTAATCCTTGATCAGGCAAATGAAAAATATTCAGGCCTACATGTTATAAAGAATAGCAAATAAATAAAGGATATAAATCTCAATAAATAGATTTGTGGTTGTCTCATTCTTGGTTTACAGCTAGCCTCCAGGGACTCCTCTTTGTATATCTTTGTTTGCTCTCCTTACGGTATATTTATCGTTTCCCTTTGCTCATTTTCTCAATCTCTGGCTCCCTATCTTCGACTCAGATCCTGAAAATAGAATGTTAGAATGCTGAAAATAGAATGTTAGAATGCTGAACATAGAATATCAGAATCCTGAAAATAGAATGTTAGAATGCTGAAAATAGAATGTTGAATGCTGAAAATATAATATTAGAATGCTGAAAATAGAATATTAGAATGCTGAGAATAACCGAAGACTCTGTGTGTGTGTATGTGTGTGTGTGGGGGGAGGGGTTATCTACCGTTTCTTCTCTAATGCTGCAGTGGTATGTTAAATTCGCGCATGTTAAAAATGTCTTCATGCCACTGGACACAGGAAAACTGCAAAAGACAATCGAAGTAAGTGGAAAATTGAAGGGATGTCTATTTCATCAGAAATACTTTCCTTTATTTTCATAAACAGCCAGAGATCACGTGCTAAATCATTACTGTTTAATTCATTGGTGTGTCACTGAACCAAAATCTGATTGAGTATAAAATTGGCTGAAGGTGAAATCAAATTTATACGAACTTCTCATCTCTCTCATCTCTCTCTCTCTCTCTCTCTCTCTCTCTCTCTCTCTCTCTCTCTCTCTCTCTCTCTCTCTCTCTCTCTCTCTCTCTCTCTCTCTATTTCCATTTCTCTCACACTTTCTTTCTCTCTCTCTTTCTCTTTCTCTCTGTCTGTCTGTCTGTCTGTCTATCTGTCTCTCTCTCTTTCTCTCTCTCTCTCTCTCTCTCTCTCTCTCTCTCTGTCTATCTATTTATCTATCTATCTATCTATCTATCTATCTATCTATCTATCTTCCTCTCTCTATGTAGAAAATGAGTTTCTCAGACTATGCTATTTTATATTAATCTCTCTTTCACTCTCTCTCTCTATCAATCTATCTATCTATCTATCTACTATCTATCTATATTCCCCTCTCTGTGTAGAAAATAAGCCAGTCAAACTATGCTATTTTATACTACTACTATTACTACTACACACCCACTCTCTCTCTCTCTCTCTCTCTCTCTCTCTCTCTCTCTCTCTCTCTCTCTCTCTCTCTCTCTGTGTAGAAAATAAGCCAGTCAAACTATGCTATTTTATACTACTACTATTACTACTACACACCCACTCTCTCTCTCTCTCTCTCTCTCTCTCTCTCTCTCTCTCTCTCTCTCTCTCTCTCTCTCTCTCTCTCTCTCTCTCTCTGCACTTCCCTTTACGACAGTGTCGATATAATAGTGTTGACCCTTTTCACCACCTTTCACACTAGATATTGTTTTAGATTTCCACTACCATTCAAGACACACAAACCGTCATCCCTTTACGAGCGGAAATTCAACCAATAAGTGAAAAAGACCGTTGCTGTTGCTATTGCTGTTGTTGTTGTTGTTGTTGTTGTTGTTGTTGTTGTTGTTGTTGTTGTTGTTGTTGTTGTTGTTGTTGTTGTTGTTGTAACTGTTCTTGTTTTTATTTTTGTTGTTGTTGTCTTGTTATTTTGTTGCTTGTGCTGATATTGTTGTTGTTGTTGTTGTTGTAACTGTTGTTTTGTGTTGCTGCTGCTGCGTCTGCTGCTGCTGCTGCTGCTGCTGTTGTTGTTGTTGTTGTTGTTGTTGTTGTTGTTGTTGTTGTTGTTGTTGTTGTTGTTGTTGTCATAATGTTTTTTGTCTTTAAGTATGAGATCAAAATCTATTCTATAGGGAGATTATTTTACATACGTAATTTTCATGTTTTAATGTGATTACATATAGTTTCACCATCGTGTGAGTCCCTAACAACAACTTAAAAAAAGAAGAATGAATGTAAATGAATAATCGCAATAATATCTTCTTAAATCACGTTTAAAAAGGTTATAAGCAAGGATATTTTTCTTTTAAGCATGATTTCTTTCTTTTTTTTTTTTTTTTTTGGTAACATCACGAAATAATAAATACATCTGCTTGAAAGAATTAGTAAACTAAAATCTATAATATGGCCAATGATTGCAAAAAACCTATGCCTAACTAATTCTCTGAGCAAAAAAAAAAAATAAAAAAGCTCAGTGTATGTGAGTCCTTATAAACAACTAAAAAAAGAAGCTTACTGTAAAAGGGGGTTGGTGCAGGCCTCTCTTACAGTACTGTGAGAATACAGTTTGTGTAAATAAATTAGGAAAAAGGAAATATGTATAATAATTATATTAGACGATAATATCGGAAACGGTCATAGGACGAGAGATCAAGGGAAAGAACTCCTATCGAAAAATCGATAAATGGTAGCCTAGAGGAAAGATCATAACGTTTTTAATCATTTTGTTCCAATTATAAGGACTTAAATTCTTAGTTTTAGGGTATTCTTATCAGCTGTTTCATTTAAGTTTAATTGAAGGCATTTTCTGTATTAAAAAAGTACACATTGTGCTCATAAAATCTTTATTTTGCTATAAAAAGAGAAATACGTCCAATATAGTCTAGTTATAACCATGTCTGATTTACCAGCAGGTTGGGAGAAGAGGACGAGCCGGTCGACTGGTAAGCGGCATTCTATTTATTTTCTACATTTAATGATTTATTCTGGTTTATCTAGAGATCCAGATTTTACCAAAACCCTCCAGATATTGGTAAAACTATCCTAGATATATTGAATTTAGATCGGGATTACCAGGTACCTCCGACAGAGATTTGATCCCCTCATTGCTGGTGGGTACCTTACTATAGAGCCTCATGACTCTTTTCAGTTCCGCCCTGCCTGACGGGGCTGTAGTTTGATATAAACGGGGAAAAAAAGCATGAGATCATCATGTTGTGGGTGAGTTTTATCAAACAGTAAGAAAAAAAGACAGCATCTTTTTCCTGTCTTTTTACTAACCCAGGAGCCAAATTAGAGATTACAAATTAGTACTTTTAGTAGCCTGGCAAGTAAGATATTGATTATTATACTTATTGATCTTGAATCTGCTATTTCTGGGGAAAATAAGTAGAAGTTTACATATATATCTAGAAAATAAAACTAACTTCTAAATTGTATGTTAAGTCCAACAAATCAGATCTATTCTTAATTCTACCACTGAGTAGATCTAGCCTAAATCTAGTTCCAAGCAGCAAAACCTGCTGATAAGTGCAGTTCAGGAATGCTAGAAGTTCACTCTTACACCTCTAGATCTAGGCCCTTTATAAAACGCTAAGAACAAAAAGAAATTTATATTTGATGTTGATACTGAAAGTTGTTTGAATATTATTAGTTATTAGCTTTATAACTATAAGTTTTTCTTTTCCCTTTTCCCAAAATGAAGGGCTATAAATTAAGTCTTAATCTTCATTGTCGTAGAACTTGCTATATAGAATTGATGCAATGTTAAACAATTTTTTTAAATATATATGAATTCCTTAACAAAACAAACATAAGGATGTTTTAACTGCCTATCCTACCCTTAGAGGCATGTTATGTATATTACATGTTTATATTTTATGTTTTTTTGTTGATTTTTTTACTGTTTGATTTTAAATCTATAGAAAGATCTACACTTTGCTCTTAAAGAATCATTGCAGGTGAACACCAGTCTCTCATAAAGCAGGGCTGTTTTCTTATGGTTTTTTGTCACACTAAAGTCAATAAATTGCTAGATTATGAATCCTACATCCATTAATCTTTGTGCCGCCATTAGTTACTAATAGTTCCTTGATTTTTCCATTTTAATTTACTGTACATTTATATATATTATAAAATGACCAATGTACGTCTGCAGGCAAAGACTACTACATGAACATCTACACGAAAGACAGCCAGTGGGAGGTGCCAACAGAAGCTGCAGTGCAGAAGTCGGATAAGGTGACGTGCTCTCACCTCTTGGTCAAACACATACAGTCTCGGCGACCACAGAACCACAGGGGTGAACAGATAACACGATCGAAGGACGAGGCATTGGATCTGTTGAGAGGTTAGGCTGTTAGCTTTTATTCTAATTTTATTGAATAAAATGCTTGCTCATATTAATAGATTGTGAACCAATTTGTGTTATGTTTTCAATTTTCAATCTTAACTCAATCCCACCTAAAGAACTCCAGCTTAGGTAAAGCCCTGACTTTAAGAGAAGGGACTTAACTCTGTACAAAAAAATAGATCTATACATTAAAAAAAATATTACAATCAGACAAAACTAAGATAAAATTATGAAATAAATTTAAAAAAAAACTAGAGGTGTTGAATTTTTAACTCATTGTGTGCCAGAGCGTTTTCCACGGTTGTGCCAGGCCATTTTTACTGTGCATATTGTCTTAAGAGGATGCATTGGAAATTGGGTTCCAGTTTGGCTTATTTTTGTGTAACTATGACTTATTATATATTTAGAGTTATCTCTCATAGGAAACTTAAAAAGTTTCATGACCGGGCTACCAATGGCGAAACAAACATTGGTTCTTATATTGATGATACATCGTCGATTGGCACAGCTGCGGCTCACTATATCGACGATACATCGTCGATTGGCACACAATGAGTTAATTAAACAAGGTTTCATGATAGTAAACCAAATTTTTAAGACTAATCCTTCACTTCAGGCTGACTCCACCACCATTTCATTTTTTGACCATCAACATCCCATTTCACCACTATCTCAACATCACAATCTGACTCCCTTTGTCAAATGGACAATGGTCATTATTTTATGCTGATTGTTGGGATAATTATGCAGATAACCAAAATAAACGGTTTCTGTAGCATCCCTAAGATGATTCAAGTGATCATCCATCTTAACTCAAAGTTTACATCTAGCCTAGGCCTAGAAATCACAGACAAAAATGGTCAATTTGGAATCGGATTTTTAGATCTAAATTTAGTCCGAAAATGAAACTAAACTAACCAAAACAAAGTATAGAGTGTCCTCTAAACGTAAATGAGGTTTGCACGAGATTTCTGGTAATTATAGGAAAGAAAGTAGACAGTCAGAAAGTGAAAGTGAACGGGCGATAGAGGTACACAATATAATGGTCTATACGGGCGACGGCAGGCGATATAGGGGATTGAGTTTAGACATTGGTTAAATTGTTTTAAAGGCTACAGATTTTTAATATGAAATGTATGTTTGATACTTTTTCTAGATTAACTGTAAATATCTTGGCTCGGTATTTTGCAATTCATTTTGATCTTTTATTTTATAAGAGCAAGATTTTGATATGTTCAGTGAAATAACTTTGTATCTGTGAAAGATTCAATATCGCATAAAAACGTAAAATACTTTGGATTGATAAACCTATCAATGTACTTATTCATTCTCTTGATCTGTCAGGTTATCGTAATATGATCGTGAATGGTGAGGCCAAATTTGCTGACCTGGCTGAGAAACACTCTGACTGCAGCTCAGCTCGACGAGGGGGTGACCTCGGTCCTTTCGGTCCAGGGCAGATGCAGAAACCATTTGAGGAGGCTTCTTTCGCTCTTCAGGTATCTTGTCACTTTATCTCTTTCTTATGCAGAATGGTGGACACTCCTTCAACTAGAACAAGTCTTAAATAACCATTAGGCCATCATAAAACTCTTAGGAGGTATCTGTTAAGGGCTGTAGTAACATATTAACGCAAGGAGATCATATTGAATAGTATAGAAAAGTCAATCACAAACGTAGGTCTAGCTCGAGACAGACAAATACTTATTTCCAAACCATATCAAGGCGTCTTTTTTTTTTCAACTGCACAGAGCCGTGCTTGATGGTGATCAAGATCATCTAACACTGTTGTGTAGCAGATGGCCAACTCCACATATCGGAGTCTCATGATAAAAAGTCTAGCAATGCAAACTTCTTGAGACACTCTTTTTAGAACGCTTGTCACCATGTGTTTTGATTTTTTGCGAACCCTGATAGGACTACCTGCCTAAGTGTCTTTGTTTGATCTGATGGAGCATAGCGAAAATTGGAAGACACTCCTTGTCCACTGATATCACTATTTTTCTACTAGAGTTACAGAAAGTAACGAATTAATCCATCCCCAAAGTCTAAGCCCTATTAAATTTAGAGCTTAACACTTCCACAAGTAAAATCCCTTTTATTTTATTCTGAATAAAACAAAGTCTATTTTATTATCATCTATTTGATCTGCTCTTGCTTTTGATGCAAGTTGTAGGCTTAACAAAAGCCTTGATCCACTGAATCAAACTTGTTGTTTTCCTAGCAACCCTTGGAAATCAGACATGTTCACTTCGAGAAAATTTTAAGTGATGATTTTTTTGTTTCTTCTATATTTGCAAAAGTGTAGGCCGATTTTTGTTTACCCAAACATGAAATTTGAAAATTATTTTTAAATTAAGCGTTCTCCTCATTTTTTACTTTTATGAATGATTGTGAAAACTCTGAGCATGGGACTTTCGAATGATCTTAAACTCACACTTAGTTAACTTTCTTTACCTTTTTTCTCCTCAATCTGTGCCATCAGGTCGGAGAACTGAGCGAGCCTATCTCTACAGATTCTGGTGTCCACATCATCCTGAGGACGGCCTAGGGACGTTTCTAAAGCTTCCTGTTTCATCTGGCGTGACTGGAGTCTCCCTGTGTATCACTTCGCTGTTGTTCTATGTTCTCATGTTTTAACAATATTGCATTTATCCTCTCTCTGTGTTGTATGGCAGATTTTAATTTTTTTTACTGACATGGTTGTATATATTTTTCAACTCTTGTATTGTTTAATTATGATGTGTTCAGACATAGGTCATGTTTTGCTTGGTAGTTTGAAAAAAAACAAACAAAATAAGAATTGATTGCCTTTTGAAGATCTTAACCATCAGTTAATGAAATGTTCTCACTATTCTACAGCTCTGAACTTTTCTGGCTGTTCTTTAAGCCATTTATGTATGCAGCTGTAATAAGCAACTTTTTTTTCCCTTGCAATAATATGGTCAGTTGTTATTCTTTCACTGATATATTTATGTTAAGTTGGTTCTTTGATTTCGTCTTGCAAGATATGTACTTCCATGTCTTGTCTCAAAATAGATTTTATATTAATTTAAAAGAATGACTATTGGGGGTGGGATAGCTGGTAGGGTGACTAGAGACTTGTCTTCAGTATGCATTTACTTTGTAATGCTTGTCTCTCTACCACCAGTTAATAGACCACAATATTTTGCAGAAAATTAAGTTGACAAAATGCCCTAAATGCAAAAAATGCACCACCCAATCAACCAGCCTTATTAGAGGGAGATAGCAAATAATGATTTGTAATAATTTATTTTCAGCAGTTCCCTCTCTGTCACAGTCCACCTCTATAGCCACATGACATCATGTTTTCTATTTGAAAAGCCCGATACAGCATGTTGTTACAGGTCCTTGTATCTTTAAGTAGATGATAGATTTGTTACAACTGTGCTTCACAACATCCAATTAGGATTTAATCATTCATACAAAAGCCACATACGACAAATTGTAAGTTATTGACTTTCTGAATGAAGGACCTTTTTGCAACTTGTCTGTAAAACTGCTAACATAAAATAGCAACCTTCAAAACTTGACATGATACAGCAGGTTGCATTTCACATATATCCAGCCTGTTTTAATCTGTAGGTGATAATGTGCCGCTTGAGTGAATGGAACTGATTTTAGTACAATGTAATCTAAATTTATGGAAGATTGGGCATTATGAAAAGTAACGTTTGGAGACCCTTATTCCAAAAAAAAAAAAATCTGCATTTTTACTATTTTTGGAAGCAGTTAGTGGCTTGATGTGTTTTTATCCCAATGAGAAAAAAGGGAATTTTTTTTACTTTTGTCTATTATCAAACATCTGGCTAAACAAGTCAAAGCACTGAGTAACTGATTTGGATTACCATGAAAATATTAGTGTGCTAAAAATTATGAATATATATATATATATATATATATATATATCAGAAGATTTAAAACTTTTTCTAAAGAGGCAAGTCATCTCGCAATAAAAGAGATTGTGACCCTTTTCTTTACAGTAAACAAAACTCTACTCTTCGGAGTAAAAATGTAGCATTCAAATGATTAGTTGCTATATATATATATAGACATATTATATAAACTTATTTTATCATTTGATAGTTCGTTGAATTTGGCGTTCGGTGGTGTTGCTTGTCTCTAAACATATTCATTGAGTCAGAATCAACCCATCAATTTTTTTGAATGTTTAGAATGCTATGTTTTTCATATTGTATTTATCACATAATGCTGTGTTGATTTTGTTTCTTTGTTTGTTTGTTTTTTATTCCAGTCAAGTTTATACTGTCCATAAAGTTTTAAAGAAGGACCAGTTGACAAATCTGTTATCTTGAGAATATGTTTTGTCACAGAACTTTGCTTTTATTCGCTTTTATTTTTAAGCTTAAACCAGAGATTTATTTTTTTTTTTACTATCAACACCCTTTGTTTTTAAATATTGAGCACATTATGGCTACATCTCTCATTCGTCTGTTTCATAGTTTGATTGATGCCTCTAAAGTTAAATGCTATTGTTTCTAATTCTATCACAGTGAAACATTGTCGGACCCAAAATTTATAATGTAAAGAATATGGTTTACAAGAAATTAGTTTTTGGTTCCAAAATTATATTTCCGTCTAACAGTAACAATTACCCTGCTCAAACAGTACCATGTTGAAACCCAAACTAATTTTGATATCCTTAGAATTTTAGTTTTACTGTGTTACACGGTACTGTATTGAAACTAAATGTTTAAGCATTAAATGAAAAGGCATGCTGATGGAAATGCTGTTTCTTACAAAGGGGCATTGTTCTTAGAGATCTAATTCAAGTTTTAATTGTTCAATGTCACCTGGGTGTCTCTCAGTTTTACACTAAGGAACAGATCTGCCTCCCTGCGCAAAAACATTTACATGTATGTATTACGTTATAGTATTTTAAAGATAAAAAAAAGAAATGGTCTTTAATCGGAGATCTTTGTTGAGTCTTTTCAATAAGTCATTGTGAATGGATATGCAACATCTCAGTAACTACCATTATCCCCTTTTTTTTTCTTTTTACTGTTGTTGTTGATCCTCTAAACTTTTCTTTGCTTTAATCTAAATGCTATGGTTTCTGAATGTATGTCTTTTTAGTTTGGTTTTTTTTATTTTTCAAACATGCAATCTAACGGTGATTAGATTTTCAGGATTATAAAGATGCAAATGTGCATATTTTAATTTCAAATGATGAATATATTACATTTCTTGTACAGTAAAGAAATAAAAAACAATTTTAAAAATACAAAATTTTGTGTTTGTAGAGGTAGACTCTCTCAAAAACTTTCCTACGTGGTTTGCCTTTTAAGCAATGGTATTCACATGGATAGGAATAAGGTTTCCAAACTTTGAATTCAAGATGTTTTTATAAACACCAATCGTTTAGTTTTATATTTCATCAACTTTTTCACTTGAATTCTAAATTTGGATGGTTTCCAGCTGCAACTCGCTCTCCAGGCTCCTGCGAAATGAATTATGTTCTACACAAGTTTTTGAAGCTAGTCAAGATAACTCACATCGAGTTCTTGAGGAAATTATGCATGAGGATTTGCATTTTTCTCTAAAGCTACTCATTAAAACTGGAAAAAAATGATGTCTTTTTCAACATTTTGTGTTTATTCTTCACTTGTTTTAGTTTGTATCTATATGTACTTGACCTGTAACTGTTAGTGTTATATTTAACAGGGAAGAGGATGACATAGTCTAAGAGAAAGCTAAAAGATCTAAAATCCTCTGGGGGACTTTCAGGATCCCCCTCCCTTTCTCTCTCTCTCTCTCTCTCTCTCTCTCTCTCTCTCTCTCTCTCTCTCTCTCTCTCTCTCTCTCTCTCTCTCTCTCTCTTTCTCTCTCTCCTTCTCTCTCTCTCTTTCTTTCTCTCTCTCTCTCATGCCCGATAAACATACGTTATGTGTATGTGGAATAAGAATAAAAATGTACATATTGTAGGCATAAATATAAATTACATATATACACACACACACACATATATATATATATATATATATATATATATATATATATAAAACATTCATTATCATTTAGGTTTAAATAACTGCGCGGCTAAGAATTCCCGCAAGGCAGTGCACTTTCACGCACTAAATGCAAAAATTCGCAGCTTTCTCATAAGGGTTTTGAAAAGGATCTAAAAACAGATTGGGAAAGTAGAGAATTAGTCGATTTCCTTTATTATTTAGATCCTAAAGGGCGCGATTGTGAATAAAAAAGCTAAATGGGAACATACATAATTATAACTTCACAACTACGGGCCGAAAAAAATAGAAGCATACAAGTAAAAATTAAGCGTATAATTTGTAAACGCCCTGAAATTAATGTGGCTTCACCAGAATCTGAAATGTCCAAAGAAAAAAGCACTTTGGCCGAGCACTAACCGATCACTTGTCCTGTCTGAGCTCAGCGCTTCCAACACTTGGGAATGTTTTTCTTATTTTCATTTCTCATGAAACGTTTATACGTCAGATCATTAGTTGACTTTTTTTTCCATCCCGTAGTCATATTGGATGTCTGTCTTAGCTTTTGTATTCAGAGTCGATACTGATTTTTTTTTTTTTTAATGACAAATTTTAAGTCGGCTTAAAATAGCGATCAGTGGGTACTTGTATTCGCATTCGAAACTAATATTTAACAACTGGAGCACATTATTGCACAATAAATACAGAGGGTAAACAAATGCTTTGACTCTAGATTTTGATTGAATCATAATTTATATTAGAAATTATATACCCTAAAACAAATTGAAAGTGTTAGGCCTATTCAGTTTGTTATAAATTATAGTTCATACATTATCAGTATACACACATATGTATAAATATTGGTACAACGGTATACATGTACTTATGTGAAGAGAAGATTTTTAGTGCGCCTTTGTTATGGAATCCCTGAATGTGAAACCAATATGAAGATCGGAGAAAAAAAAAACTGCCTTATGCGACAGATACATGACATAAATTTGCTCAGAATCGTTTTCTTAATGGGGTGGAGCATAGCAGCTTTCTCTCTCTCTCTCTCTCTCTCTCTCTCTCTCTCTCTCTCTCTCTCTCTCTCTCTCTCTCTCTCTCTCTCCCCCCCCCCCCCTCTCTCTCTCTCTCTCGCTGCTGCTCTTGACCTCAGCAAGCCTCAATCTTCGCTGTTGTTTAAATTGGAAAATTATTGGATCGTTCATCAAAATAATTATGTTACGCTTGCAGGGACCATTTTTGACTTCAAATTCTGGGAGTCTCCACAATAACTACCCAAGATGTAGTTCTCTCCATACAAAAAGAAAAAAACAAAAACAAAAACGCGAAATAAAGAAAGAAACGGCTGAAAAAGCTAAATGCAGCACATTTTTTAATCTGTATCAATCCATTCAATGCCATTACATATTCTGTAGTCTAGATCTTGTACTGCCATTGGATTCTGGTATCACAGAATAGTGAGTTAATGACTTTAATGCTTTCCTTTGACTCTTTTATGAATTAACACCAGTATAACTTATTATGTACAACTGTTATAGCCAATGTCCCCGTCTTTTGCTCTATTGTTTGCGAACTAACGACTTGCTTCATGTGTAAGGACGAAACATTACAGTGTGACTGACAGTAAACAACCACCTGCCCTTCTCTGCTTGGCACCGACTTTGCATTCCCCAAGATTATAAAACGAGCCCAGTGCATAACAGCTGAGGTCGTAAGATCTTCAAGATATGGATTTTACGATCAAAACTTTGTAATTCAATCAGAGGCAGGCCTGACGGTTCCTTCGATGCAGGCCGGTTATGGTAGTAATGCAGGTGTTTGTGTTGACAGCATATGTAACATCAGCGGTAATACTTTCTTAAGTATCTGTAGAAACAGTAAGAGCTAAATTAGGTGTAACTAACATGTCCCTCCCCTTGAAGTGCATTAGATGTAACTAATATGCTCCTTTCCTTGAGGTGCATTAGATGTAACTAACATGCTCCTTTCCTTGAGGTGCATTAGGTGTAACTAACATGCTCCTTTCCTTGAGGTGCATTAGATGTAACTAACATGCTCCTTTCCTTGAGGTGCATTAGGTGTAACTAACATGCTCCTTTCCTTGAGGTGCATCAGGTGTAACTAACATGCTCCTTTCCTTGAGGTGCATCAGGTGTAACTAACATGCTCCTTTCCTTGAGGTGCATTAGATGTAACTAACATGCTCCTTTCCTTGAGGTGCATTAGATGTAACTAACATGCTCCTTTCCTTGAGGTGCATTAGATGTAACTAACATGCTCCTTTCCTTGAGGTGCATTAGATGTAACTAACATGCTCCTTTCCTTGAGGTGCATTAGATGTAACTAACATGCTCCTTTCCTTGAGGTGCATTAGATGTAACTAACATGCTCCTTTCCTTGAGGTGCATTAGATGCAACAAACATGCTCCTTTCCTTGAGGTGCATTAGATGCAACAAACATGCTCCTTTCCTTGAGGTGCATTAGATGCAACAAACATGCTCCTTTCCTTGAGGTGCATTAGATGCAACAAACATGCTCCTTTCCTTGAGGTGCATTAGATGCAACAAACATGCTCCTTTCCTTGAGGTGCATTAGATGTAACTAACATGCTCCTTTCCTTGAGGTGCATTAGATGCAACAAACATGCTCCTTTCCTTGAGGTGCATTAGATGTAACTAACATGCTCCTTTCCTTGAGGTGCATTAGATGCAACAAACATGCTCCTTTCCTTGAGGCGCATCAGATGTAACTAACATGCTCCTTTCCTTGAGGCGCATCAGGTGTAACAAACATGCTCCTTTCCTTGAGGTGCATTAGATGTAACTAACATGCTCCTTTCCTTGAGGTGCATCAGGTGTAACAAACATGCTCCTTTCCTTGAGGTGCATCAGGTGTAACTAACATGCTCCTTTCCTTGAGGTGCATCAGGTGTAACTAACATGCTCCTTTCCTTGAGGTGCATCAGGTGTAACTAACATGCTCCTTTCCTTGAGGCGCATCAGGTGTAACTAACATGCTCCTTTCCTTGAGGCGCATCAGGTGTAACTAACATGCTCCTTTCCTTGAGGTGCATCAGGTGTAACTAACATGCTCCTTTCCTTGAGGCGCATCAGGTGTAACTAACATGCTCCTTTCCTTGAGGTGCATTAGATGCAACAAACATGCTCCTTTCCTTGAGGTGCATTAGATGTAACTAACATGCTCCTTTCCTTGAGGTGCATTAGATGTAACAAACATGCTACTTTCCTTGAGGTGCATTAGATGCAACAAACATGCTACTTTCCTTGAGGTGCATTAGATGTAACTAACATGCTCCTTTCCTTGAGGTGCATTAGATGTAACTAACATGCTCCTTTCCTTGAGGTGCATTAGATGTAACTAACATGCTCCTTTCCTTGAGGTGCATTAGATGCAACAAACATGCTACTTTCCTTGAGGTGCATTAGATGTAACTAACATGCTCCTTTCCTTGAGGCGCATCAGGTGTAACTAACATGCTCCTTTCCTTGAGGTGCATTGCTGTCTCTCCATTGCATTCTTTATCAACGCCGCTTTGCATCTCTATGGTTCTGATGCTGTAAATGAATGTAAAATAACCAAGAAGCTTGATCCACCCCCACCGCAGTTCAAGTGAACGGATAGAAAGAAAGAGGAACACGGCTTGATAAACTCTCAGACTCACTAGCGAGAAAAAAAACAACTTCACTTGAAATGAATCTGATGACTCAGTCCCTCTAAGAAGGACTTTGGTAATATCTATAAACACCAATAAAAAAATAACACCCGATTTCTTCCCAGGAGTAACGTTATTGTTTACACTTAAAACTGCAATAGGCTAAGTTTTTTTCGTTATGTCGTGTAAAAATTGGTCGATCAAATTTTCACAACCACAATAACGATATATCATCTCAAAACCAGCTGCCGCACAAATAAAGTGTAAACTGAGAAGTTGCCAGGAAAATATATTTTGTTGTGCAAAGAACATCGAGCGTTTTCATCAAATATCGCTTTACTTTATAAGATTACAAATTATAAATAGTTTTCAATTAAATAAATATTTTAAAGTTTAATGCTCTGCGCATAGCCTTATAAAAACTTACTAATGTTTTCGAAAAACTTTTTTGAGATGTCAATGTAAAAATCCTGGTATATTATTCAGTTCAAGGCACGATTTCAAACACTGTTGAGAAGATATTGTGGTCTCTAGGTAGGACTGCTGCTTTAAAAATTCTAATTGAAATAGAATTTAGATCAAGGTAGGCCTACATTATTTGTTTTGAATATGTCTAATAAGATATAGGAGAGTGTTTTTAATTTCTGCAGTTGTCACAGATTGGACATCTGAATTTAGATCTAGATCTAGATTCTAAATCAAAAGAGAGGTCTATTGGCTAACAGCTCATGGAGTTGTCAAATTTTCAAGAGATAGATCTGCTAGACTTAGATTTAAATCTAAATCTAGATAGATCTAGATTAGATCAAATTAATCATTTGTCTTCTTTGATCTGATTTATATTGAAAGCCATTTTGAAAATTTTCATTTTTTTCCATTTTAGTATCAGTTTTATTAGGCTTAAATAGGCCTATAAATATTTTTTCTAAAGACTTTAGCAACCAGTAGAGGCTGGACGCAACGAATGAAGCCTTAGAAGTATCAGCTAGACTCTAGATTCTAAATCTTTGTATAGTGAAAATGATAGATGTCATGAATTTCATCACAGAAATGTAAACAATGATGAAAGTTTTTAAAAACTTTCAGTAGCTTGACCTTGCTTGATTGATTGGGTACTTGATACTTGATGTTGTCGGTGTTTGAGACCTGTGTTTACAGGTCAGTTCACCGGTCCAAGGAAGTTGCTTCCAATTTATTGCGTCATGCCTTGCAGGGTCTAGTTGTAACACTCTGGGTTATAGATTGCAGGATTCATGAGTCGCCCAGTGGGCGTCCAGTCTGTTCTTGAAAGCATTGACGCTAGGTGCAGATACAACTGATTCTGGGAGGCTATTCCAGCCAGACACGACCCTTTCTGAGAAAAAGTTGCTACAAACTTACTACTAGGTGGGACCTTTTTTTAATCAATTTTTTACTGTGCCCTCTGGTATTGCTATTGGGAGCCAGCTCAAAGATGGGTCGGCTTGCATCGTAAATGCCTGTGAAGTATTTGAAAAGGTCGATCATGTCACCTCTGCGTCTTCGGTGTTCCAGGCTCGGTAGTTTCAAGATTGACAGTCGTTCCGAGTAAGGCTTATCTTTCAGATGGCCAATGAGTTTTGTGGCTCTGCGTTGGACGTCCTCTATATCCTGCTGTAAGCACGGCTGTTAAAACAGATCAAAAAGCGGCAACTTAGTTTGCTTCCAGGCCGTACCTCAGACGCCCGCAGTTAGTGGGCGGATCGGTGATCAATCACCTGTCAGGCAGGCTACAACCGTGTGTGCCCGTGCATGACGCTGCACTGCTGTTAAATCTAATATTGGGAATTTTTACTTGTTTTTGCATTGCAATAAATATGGCCTCATTAACACCAAGTATATCAAACATATAATCATTTTAAAGCTGAAATTGTCTTGAATACAACGCTATATTTTTTATCTCTCAATTATAAAGTGTTTAGATGGTGCAGGTGAATCTTCATACTTCTAGTAAAAGAACAGAAAAAATTCTTGATTTTCATAACACCTCAGTTTGATAGGAATATTTCAAAAGTGAAACAATTTTATTGCTTAAAAATTGTTTCCCGATATTTGAAAGATTAATATAAAGAACTTGTGAAAGTTTGAAGTGCGAAGAGTTTTTCATTGATTTTATATGATTTTTTAAAATAATTCCACACGCTCGTGTCTGCACGAACTACCGGCAAATAACACTCTGCACTATAGATCTACCTTAGAAGCCTCAAACCAACACTGTTAAATATGGAGCAGCACTTAGAATCTGAACGCAACCAAAAGCTCCATGAAGTTTGCAGATCTTGTTGTGATAGATCGTTAAGTAGCAGATAGAGGAAACAATCAAAAGTTTCTCTGTGCGGACTTTATCAACAGCTCGTTACTAACTTTTGGTGTTCACAATCATTCCAGTAACAAAAAAAATTATTTTTACAATATGCTTTTAATATTCTGACGTAAATAAACTCGAAGCACTTAGGCGTCAGAGGTTTGAAGAAAGTTATAATAAAAGCTTGAAAATATTACAGACAGACACAGACACAGACAGAGAGAGTGAGAGAGAGAGAAAGAGAGAGAGAGAGCTCTTACTCTTAGCACACGCCCCGCCGATTGAAGAACTTAAGGCAAAGTAAACGTATGACTTGTGAAACCTGTAAAGGAAGACAATGCGCAACTCTACACAAGTTTCATTTTCTTCTTAGTGCGTGTTTTTAATTTTGTTAAAAGTTAACACCAGGCCTCCCTCATATATACTGACCCTCCACAGCTTGAACTACGATGTTCTATCGTTGTTTAGATTTATTATTTTATACCAAAACGCCGTACCAGCGCTGTAAGAAGTGGACTATCACAACTCAAACCCGCATAACTTAGAAACGGAGAACTCTTCGCTAATGCCCTTTGGTGGGTGTTAAGTTCAACATATATATAAAATGCTGTAAAAATTTCACCCGCAAAAATTGTTTCAATTTTTCATAAATGTCCCGTAAAAAACGTCACCAACTTATGATTATTCCAGATTCATGTACTTATTCAAGCGCTCAATAACTCCATCAATTACATCAAAAAAAAGAAGGGGAAAAAATATATCCTCGTATCGCTGAAATATAGATGTAACAAATTATATGATTTTTGTAGTTCTTCCTTTCATGCATAAGCTTAAATTCTCCATTGTTTTGGTGTGAAAATTAGATCTAAAATCTAAAGCTGCGAGGAAAGGGGAATCCCCTTTCTGCAGGGATGGTTGACCCCATGACCCGATCGGGTTACAGGCTGCTTCACGGGTGCGGCAGGCAAATTAAAATGCCTTTAACAGCTGTGTAAGGTTTCCAGGACTGGCTGCCAGACTGAGTGACCATACTCAAGAATCGGCCTTACTAGTGCTTTATATAGCTGGACAAAGGTGTGATCAGTCAGGGGTCGAAAGATCTCCGTATTACCCCCAGGATCCTGTTTGCCTTGGTTGTTGCTTGTGAAATGTGATCCTTGAAGTTCAACTGACTGTCCACAACCACTCTGAGATCCTTTTCAGCTTTGCTAGTCTTCAGGGGATGTTTGCCGCTGGTAGAATTCTTGTCTGCCATGAAATATATCTGATCAGATGCTGGTTTGCCCAACTTAAGTGTGCAGCATTTTTCGGGATGAAAATTTAGTAGCCAGGCTACTGACCACTTGTGCAGTCTATCAAGATCAGTCTGTAAGATTTCTCTGTCTCGTTGTTCGTTGCTCTGGGTGAAGAGTTTGGTGTCATCTGCAAAAATCCGGACTTCACTTTCTACTTCGTTTGGCAGTTTGTTGATGTAGATAACGAAAAGAATAGGCCCCAGCACACTGCCTTGAGGAATACCACTTGTGACTTGACCTTCTTGTGATTGACTGCCATTTATGTACACTCGTTTGCGTTCGCTTAGGAACGCGTCGATCCAATCCAGAACTGATCCTTCTATGCCATGCGCTCTTACTTTATGTAATAGTCTACGGTGAGGGACAGAGTCAAAGGCCTTGCGGAAGTCCATATATATAGCAGCATCAATTGATCCCCCTTTGTCCAAGATTTCGGTCCAGCAGTCCAAGGTGTCCAGAAATTGAGTCACACATGAACGTCCAGGAGTGAATCCGTGCTGTTCTCTGCATATGAGATTGTTCTCCTGCATGTGGTCCATTATTTTGTTCCTAATGAGAGTTTCCATCAGTTTACACAATAAGCAGGTCAGGCTGACTGGTCGATAGTTGTTTGCCGAGGTTCTGTTCCCTTTTTTGAAGATAGCAGTGACTTTGGCTTGTTTCCACATACTTGGGACACGACCTTCATCCAATGATTTGCAGATATCGGCCCAATTCACGTTAGCCTTCAGAATTGACCGTTTCTCGACGAATTCGAAACTTGTAGTTTAATAGGATTTTAGAGCAACAAAAATGGTTATAGATTGAGAAGTGTTTATGTACGACAAATAAAACCTTCATATCCGTGTTCAGCATATCAAATAAACAAAAATACAATTTTAAAGCTTAAAGTGAGTTGGGCCAATAACTGCAATTACCCTTGATTGTAGTAAAAAAAGAAAAATCCACACACTTGGTTTAAAATACTTGGCAAAATTTGCAGATATCGGCCCAACTCACTTTAGGCTTTACAATTGAATGTTTCTCGACGAATTCAAAACTTGTAGTTTAATGGGATTTTAGAGCAACGCAAAAGATGCTTATAACTTGGAAAAGTATTTATTTGCGACAAATAAAACAGTCATATGTGTGTCCAGCATATCAAATTAATTAAGCAAAATATAATTTTAAAGCTTAAAGTGAGTTGGGCTAATAACTGCAATTTATAATACCAATTACTCTAATACTAGTAATAGCTCTGTCTCTCAATTCTTGACAGTAAAACCAGAATCAAATCTAGGCTATAGCATAAAATTGTTAGCTTTGAAATTTTCTTAGATAAGAAACCTAGAATTAAGTTCTTGGGCAGTTTGATTATAAAGAAAAAAATACCTAACATCCTTTTCTTTATTAAATGTTGATAAAATTTATAGGCCCCGATATCATCGTCAGAGTCATCTTGTTTCCAACCTAGTCCTAGATAATTATTTCTCATACCAACTAGAAGCCCACCATGTATACATATAATTATCATACATAGATAGATAGTGATATATATTTTTCCAGGTCCAAATGATTTTCAATAATCTTTTTTGTTTAAAAAAATTCTATCATTGGATCGTTTATTATTATTTATAATTTGCTATAGCTGTAAGTTGCGCTTATCTTCCATTCTATTCCTAAATTGATTACAAATATATTACTTAATAATATATAATTAGAGACAAATTTTTATTTATAAAAAAGTTTTCTTTTAGTCTCAGATTAACAGAGAAAATGAACATGGAAGACGTTAGTGAAAAAGAGAATGTGTCCACATCAAGATCTTCATTTCCTCTGAAAGAAAACGTAATTGGCATGGGGACACCTTTGACTACAAGGCCTGACATTGCCAAATGCGCTTTAAAACCTGTGAACAATGATTCTCGATTGGTAAGTTCATGTTTTTTTATTATCTTAATGTGATTTTAGTTTTTAATTTCATTTTAAAGCTATCTAAATTTATGAAATCTGTTTTACTGTGAATCTCAGACATATATATCAAGATAAATGTCTTGATCAATCTTGAGTTTGAGGAGCTTGATCTTGTTCCAAGACATTGCTAATTGCTAACTCTGAGGATGTTTAGTTTTCTATTTGAAATACATATTTGGCATCACTGTCTAGTAATAGAAGTATAATACAGCAAATATTTAATGGAAGGTTTTAAAAAGGTAATGTTTTAGGCCAAAAGATAAAAAAAAGGTATTGTGTGCCATCTTTTTTACAATATGAACTTTGAATAATTTTGTTCAGTATTGCTGACTGAATGCCCTCTGCAGTGATGCCTAAGACAGCTCAGTTAAGCTTTGCAATATGCCTTCAACTCTGTGTTGGAATGAACTACAAACTATAGTATATTAGTAGAGGTTAAAAACAAAAACAAAAAAACAAACAACTTTTGTCACCAATACCTCCTATAGATTCGAAACGCATGGAATTAGCTTTTGTTAGGTCTTCTATCATTAGCCAATCGCATGGAATTAGCTTTTGTTAGGTCTTCTATCATTAGCCAATCGCATGGAATTAGCTTTTGTTAGGTCTTCTATCATTAGCCAATCGCATGGAATTAGCTTTTGTTAGGTCTTCTATCATTAGCCAATCGCATGGAATTAGCTTTTGTTACGTCTTCTATCATTAGCCAATCGCATGGAATTAGCTTTTGTTACGTCTTCTATCATTAGCCAATCGCATGGAATTAGCTTTTGTTAGGTCTTCTATCATTAGCCAATCGCATGGAATTAGCTTTTGTTACGTCTTCTATCATTAGCCAATCGCATGGAATTAGCTTTTGTTAGGTCTTCTATCATTAGCCAATCGCATGGAATTAGCTTTTGTTAGGTCTTCTATCATTAGCCAATTGCATGGAATTAGCTTTTGTTACGTCTTCTATCATTAGCCAATCAAGATGGGGTTCTAGCTTCTATTCTTTCCCTCCCAAGTCATGTTGTACTTTTTGTTTGAGGTGCATTTATGAGTTTTCTTTCGTTCTTTTTTTTTTCTCTTTTTCTTATTTTAAAAAAAATTCCAAATCAAATTTGTATTTCATTGGTACAGTCTACAAGTTCACCTTCAAAAAAAGAAACACCTGTTTCCTCCCCTTACAAGTTCATCAGGCAGTTGGATTCAGCAGAACGGTGGATAGAGCGGACGTCAGTAGTGACTAAACAAGACCACAAGGTCAATATGGAGAATGCACACTCCATCTTGCTTGATGTGATCAACAACTTACCACTAGTTCACCACCGCAATGAATGGTAACAGAAAAATTAAGGAAAACTGATATCGAATCTTGGAATGTTTGATTTTAGTTTTTTACCTAGATATGCTTACACAAGTTCCGATTGCCTTCTACTGGTTTTTTTCTGAAAAATGGAAGCACATGAAATATGCAGTGAATTTCTATTTTTCTACGATTCAAAATTAAATTTTTGGCTCTTTTGAAGTGAACATTGCAGAGTAAGAGCCATCACTTTTTAGAGATGTTAAAAAATATCACACTAGGCTTATTTGGAGAGGCCTGAGCTTATAAACTTTTGATACCGTACTTACAATAAAAAAGAAAATCACAAGCAATAAAAAAAAAGTACAGAAATATTTATAATTTGCGAGTCTCTATGATAGTGACTAATAAAAATATTTTTTTTTTTCAAAATTACTTTTCATCAGGATTTCTGCAGCTCTAACAGAGAAAACTCAATCTGATGCATCAACTGTTGTTGGATCATCCCTGGAAATTGACGAGCTGTCAAAGCTTTTGGGAGGCTTGGATTTAGAATTTAAAGGAACGCCAAAAAAATCTGAAAATCACACTGTCGACCATAGTAAAGCTTCTGAAGTTGACAAACTAGACACTGTAACGGTCAATCTTGAGGAGACTGAAATAATTGACACCTTCACTGTCAATCTTGAGAAATCTGTCAAAATTGACATGTTGGAAACTTTGCCTGTCAATCTTGAGAAACCTGTCAATGTTAACAAGTTGGATACTTTACATGTTGAACTTGAAAAAGCTGACAATGTTGACATGTTGGAAACTTTACCTACCAATGTTGCGAAACCTCAAAAAGTTGACAAATTAGACACTTTACCTGTCAATATGGAGAAAGCTGACAAAGCTGGCATTTCGGATACTTTAACTGATAAATGTGGAGAGAATGCTAAAGTTGATATGTTGAACACTTTACCTGTCAATATTGAAAAAGCTGACAAAGTTGACATTTTGAACACTTTACCCGTCAACATTGAAAAACCTGATAAAGTTGACATGTTGGACACTTTACCCGTCAATATTGAAAAAGCTGACAAAGTTGACATGCTGGATACTTTACCTGGCAATATTGAGAAACCTGATAAAGTTCACATGTTGGAAACGTTACCTATCAATGTGGAGAAACCTGACAAAGTTGACATGTTGGACACTTTACCTGGCAATATTGAGAAAGCAGACAAAGTTGACATTTTGGACACTTTACCCGTCAATCTTGAGGAAACAGACAATATTGACATGTTGGACACATTACCTGTCAATGTTGAGAAACCCGACAAAGTTGACATGCTGGAAACTTTATCCGTCCATCTTGAGAAAACAGACAATGTTGACATGTTGGACACTTTACCGGTCCATCTTGAGAAAACAGACAATGTTGACATGTTGGACACTTTACCCATCAATCTTGAGAAAACGGATAATGTTGATATGTTGGACACTTTACCTGTCAGTCTTGAGAAAAAAGACAATGTTGACACTCTGGATACTTTACCTGATGAATATGGAGAGAATGCTAAAGTTGATATTTTGGACACTTTACCAGTCAATATTGAGAAATTTCATAAAGTTGACACGTTAGACACTTTACCTGTCAATGTTGAGAAACCTGACAATGTTGACATGCTGGATACTTTAGCTGAACAGTGTGACATATTGAATACTTTACCTGTCAATCTTGAAAAAACTGACAAAATTGACACATTTGATACTCTGCCTGTAAATCTTGAGAAAGCTGAAAAGCTTGATGTGTTGGATACATTACCTGAAAGTCTTAAGAAAGCCGACAATTGTGAAGCTTTAGTCATTCTACCTAAAAATGTTAAGACGGATGACAAACTTGACTTGATGGACACATCGCCAGGGAAAGCTGGTTATTTGGAAACATTGGACGCATTGCCTGAGAAATCTGAAGAACTTGAGGCCTTCAACAGTTTACAAGTCAATCTTGATCAAAGTGAGAGGCTTGCAACTTCTGTCTCTTTACCTGAGAACATTGAAAAACTTGAAGCATTAGACAATGTCTCTGTCAGTTTTGAGAAACATGGTGAACTCGGGGCCATAGACAATATACCTGTCAGTCTTGACAAAGGCCGGAAACTTGGAGCCTTGGACAGAGCACCTGAGGAACTTCATACGTTTGAGGCCTTGGACAGTTTTTCTGCCAATCTAGACAAAGCTGATGAAGTTGGATGTTTTGACAGTGCACCTGAAAAATCAAATAAATTTGATGCCTTGGACAACTTACCTGTGGATCTCGGAAAACCTGTTAAACTTAACACCGGAGACACCCTCGCAATCAACTTTGACAAACCTACTAGGTGTGATGGATTTGATGCCGTACCTATCAGTACAGGTAATACTGACCAATTTGAACTTAACACTGGAGACACCTTCACAGTCAACTTTGACAAACCTACTAGGTGTGATGGATTTGATGCCATACCTATCAGTACAGGTAATACTGACCAATTTGAACAAGCTAATGGAGCTAATGGCGTGGATGCTTTAACAGATGGTCAAAGTCCTGGTAAAGCTAAGGGTATGGACATCGATCTGCAGATGGGAAATGTCAATATCAAGAACACAGAGGCTGAGGAGAAAATTGACATAGGGGAGGAGGAGTTCCGACCGGCCACGGAAGGTAAAAATTGAATTAATTTGAATTTTTTTTTGAAGTCCAAGCCTCTAGTCCTTAGTTTAAGTTGAAATTTAAGGAATGAAATATGTTGCTTGGATTTTGAAATAAGCTTTGATTTTTAAAAGTTCTTGAAGTCAACTCTACGTTAGAAAAAATAAAACCAAATGCTTCAGCCAAGTAAGCATTAAAATAGACCATGTTTTTGTTTAATTCCACTCCCCCCCCCCCCCCTTTAATTGAATTATCGAACTTTTATAGTTCTTAATTAAGTTTCAGTTCTTTAAATTGCCCTTTTTTTTGAATTATTATTTCTGTAAATTAGCCTAATTCCAGTACAGTCTACATGACTGAGAAAATTTCATGCAAAACTTCTGGAATATTAATGTAGATTTATTCACATTGGACCATGTTATTTTGATATAATTGCTTTACTAAATCACTTACAAAACAGAAGCTCTCCAGTCAACATTAATGTCGCATTAGTCATGGTTTTCACCATACTTCTCTTTATATGCTAAAGGTAACTGATTTTATAGTTTGTTAGTTTGTTAGGTTGAAACTCATTGGGGAGCTAGATAACAGGGAGTCTTCAGAGAAAAAAAACCCCTTGTAGCAAGAGTTTTGGCCCTGAACTTTTGACTTCATACTATGTTATGGAAATAAATGTCATTTTACATGGTGCTAATAATTTCCATTTTTTAAAAAAATCTTTTCACAGTTTTTAACGATCCCGCTTTCTTCGACATGCTAGAAAAAGCTGACAGTGCTAAGGCAAGGACTTTTAATGAAATTCTGTGTTTCATGTATACATCTCAGATATATTTTTAATCTTCCACGCTAAACAAGCAAACTGCAAATTCTTTGTGAATTTTCTTAGGCAGTTTGATATATGTGAGAGTTGTCTTTGTGGTTTTGTTTTTTAATTAGGTTCCACTGTATGAAAATGTGGGTCTTTATGTCAAGTTCATGGCGATGATAAGGAATCGATAATTATTATAAAAAAAATATGAAAAGTAATATTCTTGATTACCGGGCAAATATCTGTCTACCAATCTATTGCTGCAATTGTTACTTGTGATGAATCATCACAAAATCAAAGTAAAAAATCTATGGGGGGAATCTATGTAAAAATAAATATATGTTAACAGAAAATCAATATTTTTTTATTGACCTCTGAGATTTCATGCTTACAAGTTATGATAGAAAGAACTTTTCAGTGTATTCCTCTCTGTAGTAACTAAAGCAATTTGTCTTAATGTCAATGCAGTTCAGTTTCTCCACACATAATCTCTAAAACCAATCTCTCTCTCTATCTCTGTCTGTCTGTCTGTCTGTCTGTCTCTCTATCTCTCTCTCTCTGTCTCTCTGTCTCTATCTATCTATCTCTGCCTGTCTCTCTATCTCTGTTTCTCTCTCTCTCTATCTGTCTCTCTCTCTGTCTCTGGCTCTCTCTCTATCTCTATCTGTCTGTCTGTGTGTCTCTCTCTCTCTCTCTCTCTCTCTCTCTCTCTCTCTCTCTCTCTCTCTCTGTATGCCTCTGTCTTTGTCTGTCTGTTTATCTGTATATCACTCTGTTTCTGTCTGTCTGTCTGTCTCTCTCTCTCTCTGTGTCTCTCTTTCTCTTTTCCTTTCTCTCTCTGACTGTTGAGCCCATTCACTTCACTTCTCTCTTGTTGGTTTCTTACCTTTTCTCTCGTGTCCTTGGTTTCATTCTCTAGACCTGAAGCAAGTTATAGGTATATAATTCTATGGGTGACACAAGAGCAGAACCTTCACCCTTGAACTTGTTCCAAAACGAAGTTGGATTAGACATCGTTGTGAGCTGGATATGCTACATAAATGTCTATGTATATCTTCTTTATTTTCTTCAGCTTGTCAACTCTAAGAGGGGCTCAGTTTTGCTCAAGTTCGACCCTCTTCAATCTGGCAGAGAATCTGGCCTTTCCAAAACGCTTCACCAAGGTTCTGCATCTGGTCTTATGTGTTTTGTTATTTAAAATTCGTACCTGGACGTATGTGACAACAAAAAAAACCCCAAATACTATTCAGAAACATTTCTATTATAAATCAGTAGTATGACTTTCTTTTCTATTCTTTGAAAAAAAAAAAATTACATTGTTATGTTAACATTTGTCTACATCAAAAGCTATTTCATTTTAAACACTTTTAGTTATAACCTATTTTCTGGATCTGTAAGGACAAAAAACTTAAGTCTCATAACTTAAAAAGACAAACTTGAAGACATTTTATTCCAAAGTTTGTGATATGTAATGTCCCATTTTATTTCTAATATACTTTTTTTTTTTTCAGAGAGCTTTTCAAAGTCAATTTTACAAGACTCAAAAAATTGGAGCCCGTAAGTTTACATGTTTTGTTTATCAAAAGTATTGAATTATCTGTTATTATTCTTCCTTGAGCCAGAAAATCATAGTGCAAGGGAGCTTTGACAGACATCATCTATTGCATCAATTCGTTATTTTAGAAAAAAAATTGAAACAAGAAATAAAGAGATTTAATAGAAAAAGGCGGTGAAGTGTGTCAATGTTAGATAAGTCATGGGGACCTGAATTAATTATTTATATATATATGTATATATATTATAAATGTATTTAAAAAAGAAACAAATTTATCACCTTACCAGGTCTGACAACAGCATTTGCCTGTTTGGAACTCCACCCAAAGTGTCTCGAAGGCGTATGAGCCTACTGAATCGCCAAAAGGCTAAAGCAACGTCTGTGTTTTCCATTGAAGAAGCTAGTGAAGTAGATATGATTTTCGCTCAGGATGAAAACAACGATGTCGATGGTGTGAGTATAAGACATTTGACTCTCTTTCCTGGCTTATCCGAGCTGAACCGTTTTTGAGAACTGCCAAGCAGCTTGAAGTTCTTCCTGTAGCTGATGGTTTGAAGGACTGACTGAGCTCAGTTATTCCTGCCCTTTTAGTCACAGCTTCTCCTCTATGGTGTATATATTGCCGACTGCCAAGATAATTTAAAAAACTCATAGAAATATGTCGCATTATAATAAACATAATCAACCTAATTGCTCAATGGAAAGACTCTTGACCATTCGTATTCAGGAATTTAAAATGCTGCATCAGATTTTCAATTGTCTAGTTGCCGCCTCTGATACCAACCAGCTGGCTGTCTTCAAGGTTGCTGTTGTTGTTACCATTCCCAAACATTCGCCGTGGACAGTCTTTCCAAGGGGATCAATTGGAATTCTCTTTCTTTTCTACCTGGGCATAAGCAACGTATTGAGCAAATATTCAAAATTTTTCTTTATCATTTTATTTATTTTCAATGAACTTTGCTGTGTGGTTTGATTGGAGTTTCACGTGTGCGATGTATTGAATTATCAACTGCTGTCTCCCTTTCTCTATTTTTTTTATTTACGTTTTTTTTTTCCTTTCACAGATTCTTCAAGAAAACTTATTTCTTTCTAATTCAGACCAGCTCCTAGAGGTATGTCCATTCAATTGTTTGGTACACTAAACTCATTTGTTTAGGCTTTTGTATGCAGCCATGACATCCAAGTAGTTTCTGCTAGCCATGCGAGGGAAATAATGAAGACATTTACTTTAGTGAGGAAAAATCAGTGAAAACTGCTTCATATTTGACACACACCAAGAAAGTTTTCTTTGTAAATACGCTTCTTTTATCTTATTTTCCCAGCTCAATGTCCATTTTTTTTTTCAAAACCATGACAGTTGACACGATCTACAAGAATGTAAATTTTTTTTAACATTGACAAAGATGTAATATTGTTCTACTTTCTTAGTACGTACAGCAACACAATCCTGTTTCCCTGTACTATTTGTTGATTTTAGCTTCATAAATTATCGGTGGTCATTGTCTCCTTTTACTTTTCAGTTTTCCCTCTTATTTTGATAAAACTTCTTTGAGGCCTATCGTACAGAAGCAAAAGTCAATGAAACCTTACGATATAATTAAACTCTTAACATGGCTGATTTTTTTTTTTTTTATATTTTTTTTCGCAAAATTTTCGCCTCATTTTATAAGTAAACTTTGTACTTTCTCCATCCCCGGCATATAGATCATAGAGAGTGGAACATTCTCTGTCCCTCACATAAACCTTGTATACCCTACCCGTTTCTCTACCCCCCCTCCTTCCACGTGATCCAGATCCCCACCTACACAGAAGCTCAAGTGAAGCAGATGAGGACCCAGCTGACCATGGAGTTCCAGGAGCTCATGTTGAAGAAGGACAGCGACTTTCAAAAACGTTTGAAAGACCAGGAGGAGACATCTGAGAAACTTTTGGATGCAGCGAAAACCGAGGCGGAGGAAGAGAAGACTAAAAGAGTTGAAGAGGTGGCCGCAGTGAAAGCAGAGTTGGCAGAGGAAAAGTCCAACAGAGCTACAGAAGCAGAGGCGTATAAAAAAAAGTTGTCAGAAGTCAAGTAGGTACACTTAACCAGGGTACAGTTGTGGGGAACATTAGTTTTAAATAAGTCAATTGTTAGTTTTTAGCAATTTTATTTTTAACAAAAAAACAACGACTATGTGTAGACAAATGCAAGGATAAAAGCAACAGGAAATGCTCATCCGCTTGACTTAAAAACTATGAATTCATAGATAAATTCTACATCTTTAATGTAAATAGACATCTCATTTAATATGTGACTATTCTAGGCTGTCTCCTTCAGGAATGTGAAGGATTTTCAAACTAAAAATTTACTGAAATTGGTGGAGGATGGAGGATGTGTATAGTTTACCCAGCAAAAAAATTAAATGAAGCTTTTAGTGTTTTTCTAGTGGCATTTTATCTTGCAAGTTTTCTCAATACTTAAGCCTTTCCTTGCCACATGTTAGACTTATAGGAAATGTGGGTTTAAATTCTTTAAAAGAAGAGAAAGATTTTGTAGTAGGTGAAAATAACATAACACTTCTGCCTCTATCCATTAAGTTTGAGCTATGCTATAATCATATTTTGTTACTCGATGTTTTTTTGTGTCTAAGGAAGACTGATTGACCTGTCTCTTTCACTTGCCGTGTTTTCATCTCCTTCTTTTCAGCATTGTCTTCAGCGAATGCACAGAGTTGGTTACTAAAGCTGTGGGTAAGACGCCTTCTGTTTCCTCTTTGGATGACTTGATTTTATCCTTATGGTCTACAGTAGGAAGCTAACTTTTCAAGTCAGCAGATTTTATTTCACACACATATATATATATATATATATATATATATATATGTGTGTGTTTGTGTATACACCCAATTCAATTTACTGATATATATTAAAAAATATCATGTTTAAGTGAATGTTTTCATGACATCACAATACTACCCCCCAATGGCAGATTGACATATCTGACAAAAACTTGTTTTCTAATTTGTTTGCATAAATCGACTATTTAAAGTATTATCCAACTTGTGTAAATGGCAGAGCGACATATCTTCATTAGGACTTTATGTTTTTTTACTTGTCAAATCCACATATCTGAAGATTTTTATGCTGACAATCGAATGTTTTTTGCATTTTCCCTGAAAGCACAAAACCTGTAGATACGTCGGTTTGTCTTCAGGGGGCAGAATAGTTACCTGAGGTTGAACCTTAAATTTTATCATTGAATCAATTTGACCTTTGTGTGTTTCAGCCGCGAAAGAATCTCTTGCTCTCCAACTTGATGAAACCCAGAAGAATTGCAAGCAGGTTTGTATCAGACTTTTATATTCAGTTTACTTTTTAGGTTTTAATATGGAATTTAGAAATAATGTGGTCCAAAATTTTTTTTTTTCAATATGTAATATACAGCACCTTATCTCAATAAAATGGATTGTCAAATGTTCTAGACTCGTTCTTGATTGGGGAAAATTGTTTAAAAAAGTCAAAGTTGATGGAAGCGATATATAATGTTTTTGGTTTTTGTTTTTTTTACTTCTTGGTGAAACTTTATTTCAAGACAAATGAGAGAACGAAATCAAAATACTAGAAAAAATGCCCCTAGAATAGAATATGAAGTTTAAAAAAAAATGTCCTTGAAGTGTTAATTTTTATTGTTTGAATTATTGTATTAATATCAAGTAAGATAATACAAAAAATTTGGCTTGCCTTGCAATACAAGTATTCTAGATAAGGAACGTGCCAATTTGCAAAACTTTTGTACAATATGATGAAAGGTTTAAAGATTACTGATCCTGACAAATGATGCCTTGTGGTGTACATAATTTTAGAACTCACTGTCTTCCCATTTGTTTTTTATCAGAAATGAGCAGTATATTCAGATGTTATGTTACATTTTGTTCCTTTTGAAGTCTAGGTCCTTGTTGATAGACATATCATTTTTTTTTGTGTCAGTGTTTTAATTTCTTAAAAATAATTTGAATATTCTCAGCATCTTGCATCGTCACTTATATTGTGCTGAAAACTATTTATGTACTGTCAGAGTCATGCTTCATCTGAATTATCTGTTTTCCACCGGTCAACCAGCTGGAGAAAGACAATAAAAGCTGGGAGGAGTCATTCAATGGTTTGTATCACCGCTACGAAAAGCTGAAGGAAGAATTGGTGAAAACTGCACATGTAAGAATTTTTCGTTCTTATTTTACTTTCTTTGGAAACAATTAGGACAAATAACATTTCATAGCAGCAAAAAACTAACGCTAAGCTGTGCAAACATTTGCTGCCGACATAATTTTCTCTCATGGTAGAAGTTTGATAAATAAATGCGGCGCCAACTCATAAAAATATAGAGTGATGTCTAGTGACCTTGCCATGTAAGCTTATATCCTTTTAAATTCGCTGAACAAAACAATAAAATTCTATCCCTTCTTTGGTCCAATCAGTCAGGAAATCAGGTATAGCATGAATCTCTATATGTTGAGTTATGCTGTGTGAAAGATTTTCCGTATTGAGAATTGCTCAATATAAGGCAATAGTTTTTTTTTACTATGACCTATTGAAAAAGACTGACCATTAGAACCAATAAGCCTTTCTCAACCCAAGAGGGAGCCTGGATGTAACCTTTAATTTTTTGCAGCGTGTTTTACAGTATAGATCTGATGGTTTTTAATCTGTGCTGTACTCTGTGGAAGTGACACATGTGTTTGTTTTTCAGAACGATCAAGCGCTTCGGAAGGCCCTGAAGGAGGAACATGACCAGCGCAGGACAATGGCAGACTGCGATAGAAAAATGAAAGACACATTGCAGGCCAAAATAGATGAGTAAGTTATCTACCAGAGCTTTTGATTTGAGATTGGTTATTGGTTTTTGCTTTTTTTTTTTTTTTAATCTGTTATTGCTTTCTCAAATTTTGAACATAATTTACGTGGATGTTTTGTGTCAGCATGAGATCCATCAATGATGAGTAGAGGTTTTTGCATCCATGTCACACATAAAAAGAAATTGGCTTCAAGAAACTCAATGCTTCTGCCTCTGCCCGTATTGAATTTGAGCTGTTCTTTAATTAATAATACCTGTATGTATCTCTATTTCATGTTTTTTGAAGGACTGATTGATTTGTCCTAGTGTGACATGCACTGCAAGCCACCAATTTTTTTCACGTTGAAAACTATGTCACTTTTAGCACAAGAGTCTTTAGGAAATTTTGCAAGTTTTTGCAGTTGAACTCAAACGGATTGACAGTAAGATAAACACCATAGCATCGATATTTTTTCTTCTGTCCATCATGACTGAGATTGCTGTTTAATTGCTTCTCTGCTTAGTGCTACACTGCACCAAACAGACTTGTTGATGCCTGTCATATAAAGTAGTGATGAAAACGGTTGCTGGTCTAAGATTGAATTTGTCGAATGATGTTTCTGATACAAAATAACAGTGGGCAGGCAGATGGATGTAAAACATACAGCATTTATCAGGAGATTCTGGGAAGAGAGATGGTAATTCTTAAATCAGTGCAGAGATATGAGTCATCGTAAACATCTTTTCTGGCATGCACACCAAGGTGATGGTTCTCATTTCTTTTTTTTTTTTTTTCTTTCTTTCTAATAAGTGTTTATTCGTTTATACATGTTATATAACAAAATGAAGTATCCAAGTACTTGAATTGATCCCTTAAATGCCCTAATATCAAACAATGGTCTCAAAAACACTGGTATTGCATCAAGAATAACGCAAGCAAAAAATGAGTTTCCAGAGAATGAAATCAATACTAGGAAATAAATACACCTCCATCCGTAGAAGAAAAAGAGCCCTGAAGTGTAATATTGACCCCTTCTTGATCTATGGATGCGAGGCCTGGACTATTTGAAAACAGCTACAAAAGAAACTGGAGGCAACAGAAATGTGTTTCCTTGGGAAAATGCTACGAATTTCTTTGAATGCAAATGAGTCAAACAAAACAGTGTTAGGAGAAGCTGATACAACAAGATCACTCATAAATAGAATATAATGTATTTAAACACCAGGCAACCTTTTCTGGCCTTGTGATGAGAGGAGAGAAACTAGAACATTTTGTGACAACTGGAATGTTCTATGGAAAAACGCAGCAGAGGAAACCAGTGAGGAAAGATGTTGGATATACTGTATTAGCAAAGTGGCTAAATGTAAGACGGATGAAAGATGCATTAAAGTATTTGTAGCAAGCATGGTACCTGATTGATTGATTTAATGTGTTATAACTGTATATAAATATGTGTCTGTATTTTTTTTTTCTGAAAGGTTGATGCAATTCGTCTCTTCCAAAGAAGGAGACATAGCAAAGCTTGAAGCAGCACTGAAGAGGAAAGGAATTCAGATCCAAGGGCTGGAATCGGCATTGGAGCAAAAGGTAAGCGATACTGCACATGGGTTTTCAAGATTTTATTGCGTGATTGTAATTAAAATGGTTTCTTTGTTTTATTTGTTTTGGGCCAATACTTTATTCAAAACAGCGGCTCCACAATCATGCACTCCCAAGCACATTGTCTCGTTCTGTCTCTCTCAGCCTCATGCTGTCTTTCTCAGTCTCTGTCTCTCTATCTCTTCAAATGAAAACCAGCTAAAAGTTTTTTTTAAAAATTTAACAAAAGTTAGTGGAATGGGGATTTCCTACTCTAACCAATCTTTTTAGCATGATTTATCTACTTAACTGTGAATTTTACATGTCAACAAAAATTCACGTAGCTGAACTTCAAAAGAATGTGATGTGAGCCATTGTATACTATTAATTTGCATAGTATTAATTCTATTCTATGATTTCTTTGTGAATATAAAGATCTGGGAAACATTCATATAACTATTCTGCACAATCTAAAAAAGAATTAGCAAAGTGGCATCCAACATGCCTCATACTTGTAATGGTTTCATTTCCCCCCCCCCCCCCCCCAATTTTTTAAGGTTAAATACGCCCCCACATCAATATTCCTCACGAATGACATAGCTTCTTGTTTCAACTTTGTTTCCTCCAGAAAAGTGAAAATAAGGAACTGACGGAGCTGTGTGATACCCTGATTAGCAAAGCGTCTTGAAGAAGATCGATGTCTTGTCTGTTGTGACACAGAACAACGGAACGATTTGTCCTCCACTGTGCCTGCATGAACGCTTAGTTCAATTTATTTTGATTGAAGAGTATATCACCCACTTGTTGCATCATGGAATGTGGACCACCTTTTTTATTTAAAAAAAAATTTTTTTCCATCAGTTGCAGAGACCCAGTCCTACTCTTTCGAAGACATTATTGATACGTAAAGTTTTTCATGATGCAGATTTCCTTATTTTGACTTTTCCACTTTCTTTACCCTAACTATGCAGGGTTATAACATCGTAATTATTGTTCACTTACTGAAGTGATCACCTGTCGTTTAGAAATCTTAAACTTTATGTTTCAGTTGCGTAAAAATTATGAGGGATATCCTTCATTCATTCTTTTTTTAAAATTTGTTACAGAGAAAAATGTTCTTCTGCTGTATAAAAGATGTTGTGATGTAACATGTTGTGCACTGACGGATGCATGCTTTAGATTCCTACTTTTGTATTGCTGGGAGTTTTGGTTTGTTTGAAGAAGGAAGGAGAAATTCATTTAAACAATGTTTGCAGATAAGTAGCGTTGCTATTTCTGAAATCATTGCTTTAGAGGATTCATTTTGTGCTGTGCCCCTTTCTCTGTTTGCCTTCCTTTAGCTCATCTCTTCCCGATAAAACCATTGGAAACTGAGTCTTTTGCGAAATGAAGTGATTGTTGGTTCATTATTTTTTTTTTAAATATTCGTAATATAGAATATTATAATATAATATATTCACTTGTTCACCCTTATCTTTCTGTCCCCTCTGTTCTATGTTTGAATTTTTATTTTTATTTTTGCCTGTGTGGCATTCTCTTACCTTTAGTGACCGGTAGCAGTTTTTGATTCCTCAGTGAAACTATACTTTACTTTGCAGGGCTCAATTATTGTTTTTGAATTTTTATTAAAGCTACACATGGAAAGGCGCTTTTTAATATCACTCCTCCCTCTTAAAAATGGGTACTAGCTCAATCTGGAGTAAAACCTCCATCCGTTGAGTGTATCGTTCAGGGTATGGCTGGAAACCTTGTGGGCTACTCTCCTGATGGTTACTTTAAATTGCAATAATCAGAGATGCCACTTTTCCGGCAATTGCCTGAAATCCGGCAATTTTAAAATTTCCGGTATATGCCTCTTTCTCTCTCTCTCTCTCTGGAGTGAGGGGTGAAAAAAAAATCCAGGCAAAATTTTCAAACTTGGATGGCATCTCTGAATAATCTCTCGCTCTCTGTATGTCTATTTGTCTCATTGTCTGTCTGTCTCTAACCCTCCCTCCCTCTACCTTTCTTTCTTCTGCAATATATGTTGAAGACTATCACACATGCAGTTTCTGTACATATACTATAATAGCTGAGGCTTGTTTGTGAGAAATGTTTCAAAATACAATTGTTTGTGATAATCCAATTGAACATGTTAAGTTTTTCCCTGTCCTGTTGTACCAGTGCCTTTAATCTGTTATTGCTGAGATCTGCTCGGTAGATACTGCTGCTCAACTGTCTGGCATCTCGCTAGTGCTCTCTTGTATATAGATATATATTTTTTCTCAAGATCATTGTATTTGTGTTGCTGTGCATGTGAACAGTTACACGCGTAATACGAATTCAACAAATAGTCTGTATCAGGTTTCTACAAAATCAATAGGTGAAATGATTCTGTTAATACATGTACTGCAAATGTAGTTCTCTTGACTTTTGTACAAATTTACTGGAAAAATCTTTATTATGAATATTTGTATAGTAAACTGAACTACATTGTCTGTTTTTGTAGGGCAGTTGAATGAAACAAGATACTGCATTGATAATTTTCTCTTTTTGTCTTTCTATGGCCATAAGTTAGGATGTAGGGCAGTGAGTTATCAAAGCAAAGAAATTTCACTTTAGAACATCGGTGCACACTGGTGGTGGTTATGTGAATTCTCATCTGATAGACGTATCCTTGTCTTAGCACGCAGCCTTGACTGAAGCATAAATCTCGAAGATATAATCTTGAACTCCATCGCGTGAATATATCCCCAGGCCTTGACTCCACCTCTGTTGTTGCCTCTCTCTTTTTCTCTCTCTCTCTCTCTCACTATCTCTCACTCAATTCTGTTTCTCTGTCTGTCTGTCCCTCTCTCTTTTTCCCTGTGTGTGTATGTATATGTGTGTGACTCTGGATGTTAGAATAGCAATGTTCATGCACTTATTTTTTGTGGCTCGAAAAAAAAAACTTGTCAATTTCCCAGCTCTACTCACTGTGTTCCTAATAGACTGACCAATTTAAATTTTGATCTTGTATTGGTGCAGACAGTGCTCGTATAGTTTTTTCCATATCAACAATTTTGTTGACTGCCTCTTGTGTACCTGCATAAGTAACTATCAAAAAACCGTTTACCAATAGAAGAGAGAGATTATAGAGTTTGACATTCCCCAGCAGTTTGTGGACTGATGAAGTTTCCTGCTTTGCTTTTCATAAACAGTGCCTTGACGATTTATCAATTAACTGCTTTGCCATTTCGTGGCTCCATATGTTCTTTGTGTAAATGCAATTTTTAATTGTAGCCATAATTTGAATACAAAAACTGAAAAAAATGTCTCTTTTCGTTTTTTAGATCCCTAATAAAGAGATATATGTTCAAAAGTAATTTGGCTTGTTTGGTTTCTCTCTGTTTTTTCTTCTTTTTTTTCTTCTTTTGTCTCAGTGAGTACCGGTATTGTGCACTTTCAGCAAATATAATACATGTAGTTGCTTTTTTTTTAATGAGGATGCGTAGAGCGTATACAAAATGAGATGTGTGTAAAAAGAATGTGAATATCCCTTCGAGTCAATTTTATTCCAAATTGTTCTCAAGTGGGACTAAAATGACCAAATCTGTATATCAATATTCATGAATTTTGTTATTTTTCTTTTTAACTGCAAAATTATTTCAAGAGAGAAAAAGAGAGGATAAATCTCTACATACCCCACACTCAGTGGAGGAACTAGAATTTGTTGTTAATCTAACTCTAAGATTTGCACCATAGTGTGGAGATCACAATGGCACACGCTCAATACACTGAGCTGCATGGCAAAAATATTGGCGTCCAACACATTGCATCAGTCAGGATTTACCATCTTACTCTGCTCTGCTTGCTGGTTCAGTTTTTGTGTTCCTGTTTATTTGTGAAATAACGCATCCTTATGTTGAACATCATCAAATAATGCTACCATAACCTCCCACTCAGTTCAAGCATGGAAATAATGTACATGTACTTCTAGATTAGAGTTTCCAGTGTATAGTGAAACATTCTTAATTGAAACACAGTGTAGTGCCGAATTGTAATGAGCATTTTCGCAACTCTAACTCTCGTCAAAAAAGGGCATTGAAATGTTCATTACTTTATACACTGTACATATATATACATCTTGTATGTATATATATATATATATACATACATGAAGCATATATATAAACACTGAAATGTAGGAAATGCTATATAGCCTACAAGCATGATTGCCCGTCCAATGAACAAGTGGGGAAGACAACTATATTGAAGAAATGCAAACTTCCCCAAAAACCCAGACTTATATCCTCTATAGAGCCACACAGCTGCATTTCAGAGCAGTAAACTTTACAACAATGAGCAACCAGGGAAGGCAACTACATTGAAGAGATGCCAACTTCCCCAGAAACCCTCTAAAGACACACAGCTGCATTTCAGAGCAGCAAACTTTACAACAATGAACAAGTGGGGAAGATGACAGCACAAAAAAGAGAAACAAATTTTTACAAGATAGAAATCACCTCCAAGCCAATCATTGAAGTTTTTAAACTATATACGCGTGGAATCTATGGACATTCGAATTCTTCACTTGTCTTGAAGACATTTTTTAAAATAATGTAGGTGAAATCAAGCACAAAAGTGAAGAGAATACAAAACATTGTGTGAACATTTTAATATACAATATATAGTTATATATATACATATATTTATATGCATCTTTATATATATATATTATATATATAAAGGTATATATATATATATATATATATATATATATTCATATAAAAGAATGAAAATAAAGGAAATGAACTTAATAAATACATGTATATAACTAATAAGCTAGTATTCAAAAATGTTTTTTAAAATTAAAGACTACCTTAGATACTTTCAATACTTAATAAAATATAAATCTAAGCCAGCGAGAGTACAGAAAAGATTCCTTTGATTGTACATGTATTCAAAAAAATTCAATCTCATTTGTCTTTTACAAAAGCAATTAAAAGCACAGAATACTAGTAATTATAATAGGGACTGAGCTTTTTGTAAAAAAAAAAAGAGCAAAAATTAAATAAAAAGTAAGAAAAAAGAGAGAGAGAGAGAGAGAGAGAGAGAGAGAGAGAGAGAGAGAGAGAGAGAGAGAGAGAGAGAGAGAAAATTGTACAAGGTGCATATAATGCTAAAGGCTCATATGAAAAATTAATAATGAAGTCGAAATATTTGATGTTAGGCAGAGCAAAATAAAAAAAGGTTTCTCTTTTCTTTAAAATAATGCTAGTGACACTTTTGGTTCAATTTTTCTTTAGTATCTCTCGTGTTAGAGAGTTTTCACTCGATAAGCGATGGCCAATAGTTTCAAGTCATGTTATGTAATTAGATTTGGATAGGCCTTAAGGTTTGATGCATTTGCCTTGAAGAATTTTGGCAACAAATACTATATCAACCAGTTTAAACCAGGCATCAGCGTTAGGCTTTACTAAAGTCTTTGCAACCTGTGACCAAATAAAACAATTTTTTAAAATCAATAAATATGGCATCGTTTCAATAGCAGAGATATTTTCAATAAAAATAATTTATGACATAAATCAATAATTAATTGCTCGGTCGAAAATAGAGCAAATAAAACTAAAAAGGAATAAAGCACAATGTCTTTTCAGTAATTTTCATCCTAATCATGAACAAAAACATCCTTATGCTAATCATAACTATCGAATCGTTAAAATGCATCCTGTAAAGAAATGATTTGCAATAATAAAACTTATTAACCAGAAACCAAGCTTCACAATAACTGCCGGCAAATGTTACGAACTGTAATACAGAAAAAAAATATGGCGGTGTTCAGAAAGAGATTGAAGTAATAAAAATCAGCTTAAATTTCCCTTTAGTCTTTCCAAATCATTTATACAGGTACCGCATCATAATGAAAATTGTGTAAGGAAACATCCCTTGAATTAAAAAAAAAATATTCTAACTTTCAAGATATTTTCAAGCTTAAAATATATATCAAGACTAGAATGGTCTTTTAAGTTGGTACCAAGAGAGCTGCATTTTTAATCAAATTTTATTGTTTGATGATCAATCAATAGTCAGTATTTTTTTTCTTCTGTTATATTCAATTAATACAAGAGATTCATAAATAAAAAAATAATCAATGTTGAGACAATGCTCAGGTTACTAACATTATTTTTGTGATCACACAACAACTTTACCAATAGACAATAATTGTTCTAGGTAATTCATATCATTCTTTCATGATACCAAGTAAATTGTCCTTCACAATTAAAGCTATAACTGAGTATTCCGTAAACTCATTTTGGCATTTTTCAGAGCCTCCTTCACGATAACATTGTCGTTTACAATCAGGAAAAACATTCCACGGCTAGAATAAAACCAGTTAAAACTTGCAAACAATTGGAAAGAACAAAATTTAATGTAAAAAAATCACCCCCTCGGCCCAACAAAACAGAACCACAATGTTCAAATCAAAACAAAGCAGCATGCAAAACTTTTGTTTTTTACACACCCATTGTAGTAGTAGTAGTAGTAGTAGTAGTAGTAGTAGTAGTAGTAGTAGTAGTAGTAGTAGTAGTAGTAGTAGTAGTAGTAGAAGTAGTAGTAGAGATGGTGGTAGTAGTAGTAGTAGTAGTAGTAGTAGTAGTAGAGATGGTGGTGGTAGTAGTAGTAGTAGTAGTAGTAGAGATGGTGGTGGTGATGGTAGTAGTAGTAGTAGTAGTAGTAGTAGTATTAGAGATGGTGGTGGTAGTGGTAGTAGTAGTAGAGATGGTAGTGGTAGTAGTAGTAGTAGTAGTAGAAGTAGTAGTAGAGATGGTGGTGGTGGTAGTAGTAGTAGTAGTAGTAGTAGTAGTAGTAGTAGTAGTAGTAG
>JAWDGP010003742.1:85000-102500 GCA_033675545.1 Elysia crispata | reverse complement strand
CAGGAAAGCAGCAATGTCCACAAAGCCTTGCTCTGCTGCTATATGTAACGGCGTAGTACATCTCTTATAGCCTCTCACATTGACCTCTACCCCTGATCTGACCAGCTTCTGGACAATAAACTTTCTGCCCTCCCTGCAAGCCTCCAGGAGAGAGACATTGAGATGGTCTTGGGAGATAAAATGTTTACTTCCGCCCTGCTGTTGTTGCAACAGTCGATCAAGTGCTGGCAAGTCTCCAGTTTTTGCTGCCATTATCAACTTTTGCCCTGCAGTTGGGATTTGACAGTTTGAAGTGTTGCTTGTGCATGCGGTATCAGCTTCCTGTGTGTTCTGTGAAAAACTGACTGGTGCCGTGCTCTGAGATAGATTTGCGCAAACATTATTTGTGGTGAGATCGATTCCACATTCTGTATCAATCACCTTTCTCTGTGAAGGCGACACATGACTGGAGGAAGGTCTGTTCTGTGCGGGGTCCTCAATGTGGACCTGTGAGTTGCTCTCAGGTTTGTCCATTTTCTCAAAGCTTTTATGAAGATGTAAAGGTCACATAAGCTGTCTTATGACCATAAAGTTTCCTGTGAAATGAAAGGAAATTGATTTTATTAAATTCTTTCAGCAATGTCATTTTTAAAAAGAATTATAAGATAAATTTTACAGATTTCTTCTTCATCAATTAAGTCCATTAAATACATCATGCCAGTCCATCATATGCCTTGCACATTGTTTGCTTGTTTGCTTGTTTGCTTGTTTGCTTGTTTGCTGATTTTGTATGTACTTGTAAACGCATTTCTTTTTTAATCTCTCAACTTTTGTAGGAAGTGTAAAGCTTGGTAAAGTGCTCGCCATGGCAAAAATTTGACAAGAATCAGGTACACCAATCTTTGCCTTGAAACCAGACCGAGTTTACACAATAACACTTCATATCCACTGCACATTTAAATCCATTCGAGTCTTGACTGAAACCTAAATTTTGCTACTTTTAGGTGATCAATAAATAACTTTTCATGATCACCAACTTTCCCCCCTATGTTTATCATAGCTTGTGCGGACTGCCGCTTGACACTGTCGCAGTAGAATTTCTGACCATCTAAAGTGAGTCCGCACCAAGGCCACCATATGATGACCGTCCATGTTGGACGAGTTCTATTTTTGTTTCTCACACTCTGGTCAATGACATCATGCTTGCTAAAACTGCAGCTGAGAAGCAGATGCTAAAAAAGGGATGGTAGTACGATATTATACAATCTTTAGATAGGCCACCTCTACACAACTGTCCACTCTTTTCGTTTTGTGGCCACTTAAGCAAGACAGGAAAAGATGAACGAACTTGACATTATGAGTCACGCAATTTTAGCTACACCATTCTCTCCACTCTGCAAATGTTACTGGTCTGAATGTATAACTCTATAGGCTTCAAAATAAATAATATGATGTTTCCGATACTCTTTTACTGCATGCTAATCAAAACATTTCCTACTCTAGGGTAAAGCCCTGATAAATTCAATTTTCAACTCTAAGCGTTCCCTTATCATGATGTAGTGACATTTAACTCCACAGAATGATCATGCAATTTACTGATTAATGACTGAATCGCAAATTTAAGGGTGATAAAAAAAGATCATTCAAATTTAATTACAATGTTCAGATCTCCAAATACAAAGCAAATACACCACACTTGGAGGATAACTTGGAAATGATAAAGGATCCAAAAAGGACGAGTGTGTGTCTATAAATAGTATAATACAGGTCTAAAACGATATAGGCACACAACTTTATAATTACGGGACAAAAAAAAATTAACCCAACTAAAGATTTAACATAATTTAACATTTTACTTCTTAAGCTTCGTCAGTAATGATGCAAAATCGGGCTTTCCGTTCACCATTCAAAAAAAAAAACAGTCAGAACTGGTACACATTTAATGATTTCATTTCGTGCCACTTATTTCACACCAATATACTTTCTTACAGACGCATAAACTTACGTATTCACTCAATCATCATCATCATCATCATCATCATCATCATCATCATCATCATCATCACCTCTCTCTCTCTCTCTCTCTCTCTCTCTCTCTCTCTCTCTCTCCCTCCCCTCTCTTTCTCTCTCTCTCTCTCTCTCTGCTTTCTTAAAACAGCTAAAACTTTATGCCTTCACTGATAATTAAGCCAACTTGACCAATGAGACGTAAATAAAAATAGCGTTGTTCTAAAATAAACCGAGAAAAGTGAGATAATTGTGGAAGACAAGCGACCTGTTTAGACTGTATCAACCAGATCTTAGAAAATGTGGAAATCTCTTGAAATTGTGTAATTTCCATACACTTGTTATCAAATGTGAAGCTTCACAGAATGATCTGTTTCTTGAGACAACTTCCGATTGTACTCGCCGATTCCCACTCTGAGGTGTCACAATGTTTCCATCTCTAGTGATTAAAGATGCGGTGATTGTGAAAGAAATAATAACATGATCAATTATCGATTGATAAGATTTTCTCACTTGGCTCCAACATAGCATGTTATACCATAATAAAGAAAAAAAAACACAAAAAAAAACAAAAAAACAAAAAACAAAAAACAAAAAACAAAAAAACAAAAAAAGAAAAACAAACAAACAAACAAACAAACAACACTTAGATCTAGATCAGCTTTGGAATGAAAATTACTCACCTAAAACTAGCCTAAAATTGCAGAATACAGCTAAACAAACACTGTCTAATGGTTAATTTACCATAGATCGAGTACCAGATTAGAAATTTAGGAGAGGCTAAAACAATTATAATATAGGGATTTTGTATAGACCTAATTATGTCTAGATCTAGCTCTATAAGTAAACCAATAAGATATTTAGCGCCAGATTTGGGAGTTCGGCAAAAGCGGATACACGTCTAGCCTCCTTCAAAATCTAAAAATCTAGACCTAGAACAATTAATAATCCAGTCATCAATCTTAAATCCACACAAGTTCTTGATACATCGATTTAAAAATAAATCTAGAACTAAACATTAGAGTATAACCATTAGTTCCTACATTTTTTCCCCCGGAATTTTTTGTTTCAGTAAACTGAAAATGACAGGGTTAGCCCGTACAGAAGATCCAAGAGGTAAAAAACACTGACTCGATGGATGTATTTTAATTCACGTTATCACCGGCCCTCACCAGTTCCGGTACCAATAGTCTTTCCACATAAGCCCCTAGTTTCAGTTTCAGTTTCAGTTCACAATTCCATGAAAATGTATAGCCTAGCTCTGCGTGCGTCAACATCAGCTCGCTTCTACTTAACTTTAAAAACAACCTTGCAACCCATGCCTCAAGAACTGAGGCCGGCTGAATAGACAGCTGACCAGACAGGATGGGACGGGGCGGGTCTGTATAATCTCTCAGCCGAGATCATAATCTGCTGATGATGATTCATTACTGTTGCATTGCATGCAGAGCTCCACTTGATGTGGCGAAAAGGTTCTCTCCAATATTTAGTAAAAATGTGCAACTGCTCAGACATTATTACAGAGGAAAAAAAATATGTAAGGTCCCGGGTTTTTAAAGGAAGAAATAGAAGTTTATAAATAAAAATAAAATTCTCAATATGAAAAGAGTGCCGTTTTAAACCAAGAACGGTAATTCTATGGAGGCAAACTGAAACTTGTACGAATGAAAGGAATTAAAAAGATTTTTTTTTTTTTTTAAATCGATACCTAGTAGATGGATCTATTTTTAATACAGTTAGTGTATAAGACTGTGCTTCTTAATAAATTTTTGAGAAAAATGACCTCTAAATTGATAGTAGAAAACAACCTATAACTGTAGTGAATGTTCATTAGAAGATGATAAATAGAATTATCTTAATAGAATTATCTTATTCTGCAGCCATGCTGTCTGAAAAAAAGCTCTCTGACAACAAATTTCAAAGCCAAATTACGTTTTTTTGGAAATGTGTAAGTAACTCCATAGGTAGGTTTTCAGAAGGGGCATAACCTTTCAAATAATGAACGGTTTATATTGAAATGTACTTTTTAAATTAAAAAAGTTAGTAAAACCAGAAATGTAACCTGGCCGGAGGTAGATTCTTTCTAAAGGCAGTTTAGCGAGTGATGAAAAGATCACTTGTGTTCCTAACAAAACGTGGTTGTAAAAATAAAAAAGTAAACAATCATATCTTGGATCTAGATTTCATATCTCGAGCAAATTTTGTAGAGGGAAATTGTCTTAATCAGTGTTTACTTACCAAAATTTAGAGGAATGTAGTTCTAGATGGGTAGCGAATTTTCCACTTTGCCATGCAATGTCATCTGAAATCGGAGAGAATTTTGTCTCCACTGATTCATTATGGCTTCCGCATCAGAAGCAAGCTCCAAATTAGCTCATTGTGCTGTGGCATGTTTGCAATCCCAAGCCAAGACATCTAGGTAAAGCAAGAGGTGCAAGACACTCAAACAAGCCTCTAATCTGTTTGTTTATAATCGTGTTTGATGGAATGGTACCATACGAGAGAGGGTCATATCTGAGAGTGTAGATGTTTATTTTCACCACCACTCTTGCGTCTGTCAACTTTGCGCACACTGTCAGCAAATAGTCACTTCGCAAGATTGCTTATAGTAAGCTTAGTTTGAGTGGCTCGCGATGTGCTTGTGTTTTTTTTTTTTTTGCGCAACTTGCAGTGTTTGATGCTTGCCTGCTTGCAAGTGCTGTTTCTCGTAGTTCTTTGCGCGTCTTGCAATATTCAGTGTAGGTCTAGTTTCGTGCCTCAGTAACAAAGAAAAACGTCGAAAGCAATCCTTTTTCTTCATTGTTCTAACATATAAAAACAAGAAAGGCATTATTAATTTTTGTATTTAGCCTTTGCAGGAAAAAAATAAGATATTTTAAATTGATAACTGTAGCGAAATATAGAAAGTAACAATACATAGACACTAAGTAAGTGGCAGCACTTTTGAAGATTTTGGCTGGTGAATATCCTTCTGTTCGTAACTGGGACACCTTGACCTACTCATTTGTTGAATTTGTTTAGTTCCTCTGTTACGCAGGAATGCGGACACGAAGTGAGCAATAATCTTGCAACAAGGATCTGCATTATTATTTTTGCACTTCTATAATTCTTCTTTAGTCCACAGAAACAGATATGGAGCTTTTCAGAAAGTCATGATTTGTGTTAGATCCATGGACTTGAAAGGGAAAAAAAACTTCCGTGCATAACTGGGACACCAATCGTAGACCAGACTTTCGGGTTTAAAGTAACGCACGAAAGATGACCGCCCCCCAAAACATAAATAATGTAAAAAAACAACAACATGTATCTTATTTTTTCCTGTAAAAGCTAAAGGCAAAAATTGATAGTGCATTTCTTGTTTTTAAATATGAAAACAATGAGGCAAAACGATAATGGTTTCGACGTTTTTCTTCGTGAACGAGACACGGAGCTCAACCTAGACTTATCTCCACGCTAGTGTTCCCGAGTCGCACGTTAGTAACTGAAAATTTTACCCAAGTATAGTGGTGACCCTAAACTTTGGCAAACGATGTTTTAAACAGGAAATGAAATTAAAATAATTATCATGAGTAATACAGTTCGTATTGCATGCTTTTATTTTTTCATTGTCGATTATTAAAGGCATATTCTGCTCTTGATGTTCTCTCGAGTTCATTACTTCAAGATCTATAAAACAACATTTAAACTGTAATTCGATCCAAATGTGATACAAAAAAAAAAAAAAAATGAAGAATTATACCCTAATTAATGTTTCTTATCTTTATTTCCCCTCAAACACTCTAAAACACACAGATGATCACGGGAATCCACATGAAAGGTAAATAACTTGCACTCGTTATTGAGACTAGAACAGTGGCACAAGAAGTGAAAACTAGAGTGATGAGGCAGGACCTGATATTTTAGTGCCTGACTCGACCAGGCGCCCACCAGATACATGGATACCGGGTACACACTGTTATATGTCGGGCAGGACCTGATATTTTAGTGCCTGACTCGACCAGGCGCCCACCAGATACATGGATACCGGGTACACACTGTTATATGTCAGGCAGGACCTGATATTTTAGTGCCTGACTCGACCAGGCGCCCACCAGATACATAGATACCGGGTACACACTGTTATATGTCAGGCAGGACCTGATATTTTAGTGCCTGACTCGACCAGACGCCCACCAGATACATGGATACCGGTTACACGCTGTTATATGTCGGGCAGGACCTGATATTTTAGTGCCTGACTCGACCAGACGCCCACCAGATACATGGATACCGGGTACACGCTGTTATATGTCAGGCAGGACCTGATATTTTAGTGCCTGACTCGACCAGGCGCCCACCAGATACATGGATACCGGGTACACACTGTTATATGTCAGGCAGGACCTGATATTTTAGTGCCTGACTCGACCAGACGCCCACCAGATACATGGATACCGGTTACACGCTGTTATATGTCGGGCAGGACCTGATATTTTAGTGCCTGACTCGACCAGGCGCCCACCAGATACATGGATACCGGGTACACGCTGTTATATGTCAGGCAGGACCTGATATTTTAGTGCCTGACTCGACCAGGCGCCCACCAGATACATGGATACCGGGTACACGCTGTTATATGTCAGGCATGACCTGATATTTTAGTGCCTGACTCGACCAGGCGCCCACCAGATACATGGATACCGGGTACACACTGTTATATGTCGGGCAGGACCTGATATTTTAGTGCCTGACTCGACCAGGCGTCCACCAGATACATGGATACCGGGTACACACTGTTTTATGTCAGGCAGGACCTGATATTGGTGCCTGACTCGACCAGGCGCCCACCAGATACATGGATACCGGGTACACACTGATATGTGAGGCAGGACCTGATATTTTAGTGCCTGACTCGACCAGGCGCCCACCAGATACATGGATACCGGGTACACACTGTTATATGTCAGGCAGGACCTGATATTGGTGCCTGACTCGACCAGGCGCCCACCAGATACATGGATACCGGGTACACACTGATATGTGAGGCAGGACCTGATATTTTAGTGCCTGACTCGACCAGGCGCCCGCCAGATACATGGATACCGGGTACACACTGATATGTCAGGCAGGACCTGATATTTTAGTGCCTGACTCGACCAGGCGCCCACCAGGTACATGGATACTGGGTACACACTGTTTTATGTCAGGCAGGACCTGATATTTTAGTGCCTGAATCGACCAGGCACCCACCAGTTTAATACCGAGTACTAACTGTTATATGTCAGGCATGACCTGATATTTTAGTGCCTGACTCGACCAGACGCCCACCAGATACATGGATACCGGGTACACACTGTTATATGTTAGGCAGGACTTAATATTTTAGTGCATGACTTGACCAGGCGTCCACCAGTTTCATACCGAATACTAACCGTTATATGTCAAGCATGAGCTGATATTTTATTTGATATTGTATATATATATATATGTGTATATATATATATATATATATATATATATATATATATATATATATATATATATGTATATGACACACACACACACACACACACACATATATATATATATATATATATATATATATATATATATATATATATATATATATATAGAAGGTAGAAACTCATTGGGGAGCTAGATAACAGGGAGTCCTTAGAGAAGAAACCCCCTTTGTAGGAAGTGTTTCGGCCCTGACCCTCTGACACCTTAAGGGGGCAGGGCCACACCCAGGTCATGACTCCCAGGTGTCTCCCTGTTATCTTTTTTTTTTTTTTTTTTTTTTTTTTGATTCCAACCCATACCCTCATCTCTTGATGATTTCTGATCCCGGCGCTATACCACTTCGCCAAGCATTTTTAACCCTTATGAAGGAACCTCTCATTTCTCCTGCTCCAGATCCACCGGGAACTGTATACATGTATATATCATTCTAATGAATCGACCAACGAGCGATAATGAGCGCAAGCCTTCAAGAGACACATCCACCATCTCTTTCAGTTTCAGTTTCATTGTAAGAGAGCTATGACAAATGTACCTGTCCTGAGATGATGGAAGTTTATCGCCACGGGTTTATGACAAATATCACATTGAAACTCATCTTGCTCTTATGCACTACATATACTGACTTCTCACAGATTTCGTTTCCATCTCCATCGAGTGTCAAACAAAGACGTGGGTGTACTTGCCGTACCTCTGTCAACTCTGATTACCTGTACCTAAAGTGCGTCACAATCTGAGATTACTCACAGATAAAATCATTACTTGGCCTTTTATTTTATTATTCATGTCTCCTTCATGCTAAACCTTCGATTCGCTTACATACACACATACACGCACGCACATACATACATACATACATACATACATACATACATACATACATACATACATACATACATACATACATACATACATACATACATACATACATACATACATACATACATACATACATACATACATACGCACATACATACATACATACATACATACATACATACATACATACATACATACATACATACATACATACATACATACATACATACATACATACATACATACATACATACATACATACATACATAAACACATACACGTTTAGAAACTATGAATAAGATATATGTGCGAAATACATGTATTATTTTTCTTCTGAGTTTTCTTGGTGTCGGTTTGTTTCATTTAACACCCACAACCACTGATAATTAAGTATGACCCGATAATTATCTGACTGGAAGTACAACACGTCGCTGAAGTACGTCTTTAGTTTAACGTCACTGATAGAGAGCACGGCCATGCCGAGACCACAAGCTTATCTTTTTAAAACAATATTATTATTATCATTATCGTAATGTTAACTCCAGCTCTATCGTTATCGGACTGTCACTGTCAGCCCTTGTGATAGTGACCTAAACTGATAGCCATTCGCATTGTTTTAAAAAGGTCAGGTGTCTCTGAGTGAACGCAGTCTGCACAGGAACAATCTTCCGGGATTATACACGTCGCCCAAAGTTTCTAGTTCCTTCTTCGGGATAATTCCAGTTTAAACGACACGGTAAAGCGAATATTATGAGACGACAATGAGGATCAACCGTTCGCGTGATTCGAACATCCTACATGTTAGTTACATCGTTTACCGAGTCACATTCACAGAGTGACTGTCATATTGAAGTGGCCGCGTGGTTTGTGGTTGCGAGGAGAACGCAAAGGGTTTTAGGATCAGTTTCTCGTGGTGTCCAAGGATTTTCACCCAATGTGTGTTCTCAAGAAACTCAGGGATTCAGAATTTCGACGATATACAGGTAGACATGTATACAATATACATTATTATATGGCCGCTGAAGTCAAAGAGCCTATTCATTCTCTTTTGATACTGCAAGAGGTTTTCTATTTGTGTGACGTCCTCGTAGACAGTAAGTCACTCTCAATTTCTCATGCTTAGAAAGTACGGAAACACAGAAACATCGAATCTAGCTTCATTTTTCTACTTGCTACCAATACATCGGAGTATACCTGCATAGAGAAGCTTTACCCCCGGCTCCACCGAAGTTTAACCTAAAATAAAACAACACTATTTGGGAAACACAGAATCAATACAGCGGGCATCCTTTTCAAAATTGTCAGCCGAGCGTTTTATCTGTGTAGAGCATTTGAAGTGGTATAAAAACTTGTATTTGGTTTCAATTCCAAATACCCTGATACTCACACGGCAGCTCCAACACCTGGCTACACAAGGAGTAGCACCAACACCTGGCTACACAAGGAGTAGCACCAACACCTGGCTACACAAGGAGTAGCACCAACACCTGGCTACACAACCAACACCTTGCTACATAAGAAGAATAACATCATCTCCCAGCAAACATAAATTTCTCAGTGCATGTGTTGCTGGGCTGACCACACGGTAGAATGGCTATTCACAAGGCCGTTTGTGTGACTCTACTGCTTTGTCTGATGCTACCACTCGTCACCTCTAACCTCTTCAAGGTGCGATCTGAAACAGGTCACGTCTGCATTCTCCTCGACATAGACTTCCGGATTCTACTAACTGCCAGCAGAGACGGCGAGAGAGTCGGAGATCTTCTCGTCTCAGACGCGAGAGTTCAAGCTACCGGAAACTGCTCACGATCAAAAAGATCGATAAAGTTAGAGTTTTTGGGAGGAGAGGTTTTAAAATTCGAGTTCGATATCCAGGGCGAATCAGTCATGCTTTCCAAAGAGTTCACATTCAACCCCCAAAGCACGTTTGCCAATCTGTGTCCTTATACTCCTCTTGTGATATTCAAAGACCCTCAAGTCGCAAACCTTGGAGAACTCGGTACGTCATATAAATGCTTGGCTAAGGAATCCAGCTCGTATTCTGAGATAAGAGGGTTGGAGAGTATTTGCTCTTACACAGTCGACGTGGACGTTATGTCCGTGCGTGCGCAGGCTTTCTTCGTGAAACATTCCGAGTTCAGCGCCCCCAACGAATGTAAACTTCCGGTTCAGAAAAACTGGGCGCGGATACTGGTTGGAGGTGTCGCTCTCTGCTTCCTCCTGGCTGGCGTGGTAACCAGCGTATGCCTTCACGTCGTCTGCAAGAGGAACAGCTGCATATGGGTAGAAAAAATACCAAGCCTGGATCAACGGCAGATAAATAGTTTATAATGCGTGAGCACCATCCTCAAATTATGCCCCCATGATGGAAATAATTCATCAAAAAAAAAAAAAAATCTTTTAAAAATATTAAATACCGCTATCGAAATTTTCAACTTCTCGTGATAAATTCCAAACTGTCGTTGTTTTTTCCCGCATTGATCAAATCAAGGTCAATTTCATAAAAAAAATTATCCATTGCTTTTTATGAGGACAACGCTCAAAATTTTGTTATTTTTGCTCCCCTGCTGTTGTCGCCGCTGTTGTCTATGTCATTCTTCTTCTTCTTCTTCTTCTTCTTCTTCTTCTTCTTCTTCTTCTTCTTCTTCTTCTTCTTCTTCTTCTTCTTCTTCTTCTTCTTCTTCTTCTTCTTCTTCTTGATATTGTTGTTGTTGTTGTTGTTGTTGTTGTTGTTGTTGTTGTTGTTGTTGTTGTTGTTGTTGTTGTTATTATTATTATCATCATCATCATCATCATCATCATCATCATCGTCGTCGTCGTCGTCGTCGTTATCATCATCATCATCATCATCATCATTATTATTATTATTATTATTATTATTATTATTATTATTATTATTATTATTATTATTATTATTATTATTTATTACTATCATCATCATCATCATCATCATCATCATTCTTCTTCTTCTTCCTCCTCTTCTTTTTATTATAATAATCATCATCATCATTATCATAATCATCATCATCCTCACCGTTATTATTATTATTATTATTATTATTATTATTATTATTATTATTATTATTATTATTATTATTATTATTATTATTATTATTGTTTACTTTAAAAAAAAAAATTATTCTTGTTGCTGTTTTTGTTTTTATTGTCTTTGTTGTTATCACTATGATTATGTAAGCATAAATAGCAGCAGCAGCAGCAGCAGCAGCAGCAGTAGTAGTAGTAGTAGTAGTAGTAGTAGTAGTAGTAGTAGTAGTAGTAGTAGTAGTAGTAGTAGCAGTAGCAGCAGCAATAGCACAAGTGGTAACAGCAGTGGTAGTAGCAGCAGCAGCAGCAGCAGTTGAACTTTTGGATTAAAAAGGAAAGCAGTAATCTAGAATTCCGTATGTTAAAAAGATTTACATTATTATAGGTTAAAGATTCTGTCTCTCAATTTTAAACATCGAGCAAAAAATTGCCTTCAATGAACTTCATTATGATTTAGACCTTTTTAGTCTACGATAATTATGTACTATTTGTTTACATCATGGGGCTATAAATAACTCCCCATTGTTTATAAAGTTTATCAAATGATGTTTCATTATTAAAGAGCTCTAGTACTAATTTTTTTTTCTTGGTGATCAACAGAAAGAAAAGGTTTTTGCTCCTTGGCTGAAAACGAAGAACTTTACTGTCATTCTTTAGCGTTTGTAGACTCGGCTAATCCAGATATTATTAAGTTAGAGTTTAATGTCCCAAATAACACTTTTTGCGTTCGTCAGATTTGTTTTGCAAAGGTGAAATTCATCCGTCCAGAAGTTAGATCTAGGCTTACTATCATGCATAGCCTGAACTTCAAGCCATCAAGGTTCACTTATTATTATTATTATTATTATTATTATTATTATTATTATTATTATTATTATTATTATTATTATTATTATTATTATTATTTTTTTTTTTTATTTTTTAAATCGAGCTAGAAATCTAGATCTAACATTTTGCAACGTTAAATGAAATTTAAATATTTATTTATGCTTTGAAGCCTTGAATGGTTATGCGATATCTCCATCTCTAACAGACTAAAGAATGAACATTTTCAAGAAATCGATATCAAAATAAGGCAGCAGTATGCCTATAATTTATGCTGTGAATATATATGCTAAAGGCAGATATCATGTAAAGTAACACTTCACGATGGCTAGGCAAGTTCTTGCAAGTTTATGTGCAAAAGTAGATAATGGATAAAGGCACTGTATCTAGATATCTACGTTAAATCTAGATGTACATAGATCTAGATGTAATTTGGACAGACGAAAAAAAATGAATCTGAAACTTTAAATAATGTTTCTTGTCTGGTTTATGTTTAGCATAGACCAGACATGTAGATTATCTATGAATGCAAGATTTTGTATTTTTTTTATAAATTTTATTTTAATAATAAGTTTGTAGATTTAGACACTTTACTCAATTCCTTGATTGAAGAGATTCAACAATCAACTGTCATTTCAAGGTGGAGATGTGAAAGAAAAGAAAAAAATGCAGATTCATTACCATTAGCTCTCAAAACAGAGGTGATCTACATATATATATATATATATATATATGTATTTCTTTTAAGAAATAAGGCTGCTTATCATTTTATACACATATTTCATCATAAAATTGATGAAGCAGTGGATCTTTACAGAATCTAGATTCTTTATGTCCTCAAAGGACTCTCTGTACCATTGTTTTAATCATTACTTTTTTTTTAGCATTGCTACCATGTAAACCTTTTTTTAATTTCATCATATTGAACATATCTAGCCTTTCACCTACAGCCTTTAGAAATGGATCTTTTGTCCACAATAAGTAATTGTCAACCTGTTGTCCTCCTTAAGTCAAAGGAGAAAATTTACAAGATTTTATTTCAACTAAAGGGGTTGTGATCTTCTTTAAAATGTTCATGGATGCAGAAAGTAAGAATTCTACACCTTTGGCTAATGCAGCTTTCAATTTAAAATATTACAAAATGGTGCAGTACAATATGGAAGGGCCTTTTGATATTGTGCTAATATTAAAAGGGAAGGATTATATTTAATTGTGCCAGTAAACATTATTTGCAGCTGCTAATGAAGCAATTGATAAGACATAAGGCATTTATATCTTATTGCACATACATTGTTATGATTATAATTTTTTAATTTGTCTGTAATTTCAAAGAGATATTTCCCTGCTTATCTCAGACTTGTAAATTATCAAGGTTGACAATTCTCATGATTCTGTCTGATTGCAGGCACTGCTGTAAAGAATTATTGCCAATGTGACATTTCTGTGAAGTCCTAAGACATGAGCTCCAGACTTTATATTAGTGAAGGACAGGATGACGATCAAGAGGTGAACCTACAACATTGCACTTTGAAAAGCAGATTGTATGGAGACATTTTGAAGACAGTTGTTCATCATGGAGAGGGACATCTCAAGCCACAATGGGAATCTCAGTGTGTTGTTGATATTGTCTCTGATGATTGTGATGGGACAAATGAAGTTGATAATGATCCGCCAAGGTATGGTGGAAAAAACGTTACAGTGACGCTAGGGCAATCAAACTGTGATTTTATGAGAAACATCGAGAGTTGTGTCATGACTATGAGTAAGGGTGAAACTAGTAAATTTATATTTGAAATCAGTGAAACGGAATCCCTCATAAATGCAGGCAGTGATAATGTTCAAAGTGAAGAGCAAAGTGAAAAAATTCCTGTCAACAAGCGGAAAGTTTCCACAACTATCATTCTCCACAGTTTCTCCCTAACTCCTCCCTCATGGAAACTTAGCTCGGAGGAGAAGTATAAACTCGCACTTTCCTACAAAACTCAAGGCTCAGAACTCTTTCAATCAGGCAAAATTGAAGCTGCTTTCAACCATTACAGCAGAGCAGTAAAATATCTGATTTGCACCCCTGAACTTTCGACAGTCTCTGAGTCAGGACTGTCAGACATGGCAATCGAGTGCTCTGTTCCCTTGAAAGAGTTGCGAGCCCTTCAGTGTGTATGTTATCTTAATTTAGCTGCATGCCAGGCCAGAGTGTCGAACCATGCAGGGGTCGTCAGGAACTGTACTCAAGCTCTAGTGCTGGATGCTGGAAGTGTGAAGGCTCTCTACAGGAGAGCTGTGGCTCACATGGCATGCGGACAGAAGGAAACGGCCAGGTATTAACTTACATCTCTATCTGTCTCGGTCTTTGTCTTTGTATCTAGTTTTTTGTTTGTCTATCTGAATGTCTTTCTGTCAGTCGCTCTTTCTTGTCAAATAATATTGAAATAGGCATGCTTTACTTTTTTTTTCTATTTTACTCTGTGTCGTAGTTCAAAATCTGATTTTTTAAAAACGTTTTGCATCTTCCTCATCAATTAAATTGAATAAAAAAGTCATCTAACAGTCATTATGCCCTTATGATAAATTCCAATGTATTTGATTAATCATGAAATGAATCGGACTCTACAGTTGTATCTGTTGCTTATCCGTAACCTCCATTGTCTCTGGGGACAAAAACTTGTCAAAAACAGCATTTTATTTCACATCCCTTAATCTAGATGATCTTCATAGGTCTCTATAGCTTGGTTTATTGTCCTCTTTTTTTTTTTTTTTCTTATTTCAATTATTTTAAAATCATATTTTTTGTTGTTTATAAACAATACCAATATTGTATTCAACTTACCTAACTTGCCAATAAATGAGTCAGATGTATAAATTTGACTTTTGAAGAAAAATATTTGAAGTATTTTTTTTTAAAAACTATTTTTGGAGGAATAAAAAATATTTCAAGACTCTCAACTACTGGGTTTTTGCAGAGAATTATTTCATGGAATTCACATCATCAAGAAAACTAAAAACTGAATTGTATATTGTAAACATCATCGCCTGTGAATGTGAATGTTACAATGCCTGACTCTTTTTTTGTGAAGTTGTTGATCAGAAAGCCAAAAATTTATTATTTATTCATTTTTTTTTTTTTTTATATTTCTTCCTGCAGGAATGACCTGCTGAGGGCAAAAAAGCTGGAACCTCAGAACAAGGCGATTTTATCTTTGTTACAGACATGCCAGTTAGGAATTTGATGTGTTGTCATGAGAGGCTGAAGTGTTGTGGAATTTTTTTTTTTTTTTAATTTATGATAAGGCTAAATGTGATAAATAGGATCCATATTTAGGACTTCATGATTGGTGATGAGCATAGAACACTTAAACTTCCTGCCAGCGGTATAAAAAAATGTTTGAATCAATTTGCAATTTGACATGTTTGATGATGTGAAAAACATTTAACATGGATTTGCACTATGAAGGATATGCATGTATTTGTAATCTATCTTTGAATGCTTGATTGACCCAAACAGGATGGAAGATTTTGTTTCATGTGATAAACGAATTTATAACCACAAAGCTTGTCACCTGGAATGACATGTACCTTGAATACTTTATTTAATCAATGTTCATAATACACAGGTCAATAGAATTCTTAATGTACTGGCATAGTGAGCATAGATTAATTTTTCCAGCATGACATTAAATATCCATTGCACAGTATACAGCAGATGGGGGCACCTGACGGATCAGGCGTTAGAGTTCTCGACTGACAGTTAAGGATGTTCTGTTGTCAAATCCTTGCCTGAGTTAGCATAAATAGTGCGGTCTAGTCTCATTCTTATTGGGGCAGGTCGTTTGCTTGCTAGGTTTCCAAGGACCTCTTGGCGGTAAAGGTCTCTCTGACGCACTTAGAGAAATAGCATTGTCTCTGAATTTGTCATTAAATAATATTGCATTATTCTATTACATGTGGTTATATCCCTAAAAGACTTTTTGCGTCAAATTTTGTTTTTTTCAGAAGTGATAATAAATGGTTTACTGAGAAACAATTTCCGTAATAAATTGCTTTAATAAAAATTAAATGATAAAAAAGTATCAACCTTCTAGTCCTTGCATTTATTTTTTATTTACATTTTTGTTGTTGTCTGACATGGGAGATCCCATAAGCCAAACACTGTTGCAAAACTTCTACATTTTTTAGACCTGAAACAAATTTGAGTCTTTTTGCATCAAATCTTTTTGTGGCTATGTGATGAAATAGCCATGGGGGCCTCAGCCCTAACATGTTCATGCGACAGTAAAAAGGTCCTGGGTTCGATACCTTGCTGAACCATCTAGTAATTGGCATATTATCAGCCTTGTCAGTTGTTGGGTCTCATATCATGAAAAAATACAACAGTCGAGTTTTCCCTCCCTTTCCCTGTACCAAAAACAGATCATGCACACTTTGGATACATAATTTGTGTATGTGTGTGTGGTTGGGTGTATGAGTGTACTGAATCTCAATGGACTCAAGAACTATGAATAGCAATAAAATCTATCTTGACTCTCTCTCTTTGTTTTCTACTGGTTTTTTCGCCTGACTATATTCCCAAACTCCCATTCTTCCTATGCTCTCTCTCTCTCTCTCTCTCTCTCTCTCTCTCTCTCTCTCTCTCTCTCTCTCTCTCTCTCTCTCTCTCTCTCTCGTATCTTTCTCTCTTTCTCACACACATATAAACCTAAGCTCTCTAATCCACAATTATCTAATTATCTCCTAAGTTTGTAAATTATTGATGATGGCAAAATTACACGAAAAAGATCACGCAAACCTAACAAAAAACAAAACAAAACAATAACAATACGATAAACAAAATAATAATAATAATTTGAAAAAAAACAGAAACAAAAATCCTCACTTGTCCTGAAGATACAAATGAGATCATTTGATATTAAATGGCTCAAAATACCATTGAAAATAGTTATTACTAGAGAAAGTTTTGAAATGTAATTTATTATGAGCCGTTGAAAGATCTACATTCCAGTAATTGGACTTTAGCCAGTTCTAGGGTCTGAAATGACGCGGCTCTAACTTCATTTTTTTTCCTGAAGGGCTCACCAAAACTGCCACTCGCAACAAAATATTGGACTTAGGAATAGGATAATTATTGAATAAGTGTAATAAAAATGCGAAACATGAAATCTCTAGAATTTAAACCAAAAACATCTATGCACGAAAAATCACTTCGGAAAACGAAAGTGAAACTTATTAGACCGTATACACGCAGATCAGTACGTTTTACAAGGCCCTTATATGGTCAGTGGTCATCCTGAAAACCTTTTGAAATATCACATTTCAAGGTAACCTCTTCGAA
>JAWDGP010003742.1:57500-75000 GCA_033675545.1 Elysia crispata | reverse complement strand
ACAGCTGCTGTGTACTTGAATTATCCGCAGGATCAAAACTTTACCTGCAATTTTATTTATTGCTTAAGATAGATTTTAGAATTGAATGTAAGAATTAATTCAAAATAATTAGAAGATTAAAATCTTTTTCTATATTTTAGGTCCCACATGAATAATGGTCAAATTTGGAATGCAAAATGGATTTGATTAAAATTATAACTGAGCTTGATTTGACTTTTTATCATTATGTTTGTTTTTTTTTCCCTCTCCAGAAAATGTCGACCAAGTTTGGACTTGCCAAGAAATTGCATGGGACTGAAAAAAATGTCTGGTATAGTAAAACTCTTTGTTGATTAAAAACAAAATTTGATCATGTGAGGGAAGTCATCGAATTAAAAACTGGGCTAAATTCAGTGAAGATGTAAATTTTCAAAAGTAGATCAATATATGTGTTACAGGGAAAAAAAAGACATCCTATTTATCCTCTGTAAAAAAAAAAATGTTGCCGCTTTAATTATGATTGTGTACTTTTTTTGGTCAGTGATGCTTCCATACCTTTTCTAGTTCTATCTAGATACACTGTAGATGTAGAATTGAAATAAATCATATTGTATCATTGTAGAGGTAAAAAAAAGTCAATGTGTACCTAGCATAGCTCAAAAAGCTAGAAAAACACTTCCAATTACTTTGAATATGGAACTGGAAAATCATAGTCCTTTCTGAAAACATTGCATTCATGTCTTCAAGAGATATGTCTATACAGACAAACAAAAAGACAGATTTACTTAGAAATTGAAAGGAGATAATCTTTTTCCGAAGTCTGACAGAACTTGATGTAGCACAATTGTTTGCATGACTGAACTTGACGTAGCACAATTGTTTGCCTGACAGAACCTGATATAGCACAATTGTTTGCCTGACAGAATTTGATGTAGCACAACTGTTTGCCTGACAGAATTTGATGTAGCACAACTGTTTGCCTGACAGAACTTGACGTAGCACAATTGTTTGCCTGACAGAACCTGATATAGCACAATTGTTTACTTGACAGAACTTGACGTAACATGATTGTTTACCGGATAGAACTTGATGAAGCACAATTGTTTGCCTGACTGAACTTGACGTAGCACAATTGTTTGCCTGACAGAACTTGATGTAGCACAACTGTTTGTGCCTGACAGAATTTGATGTAGCACAACTGTTTGCCTGACAGAACTTGACGTAGCACAATTGTTTGCCTGACAGAACCTGATGTAGCACAATTGTTTACCTGACAGAACTTGACGTAACATGATTGTTTACCTGATAGAACTTGATGAAGCACAATTGTTTGCCTGACTGAACTTGACGTAGCACAATTGTTTGCTTGACAGAACTTGATCTAGCACAACTGTTTACCTGACAAAACTTGATGTAGCACAATTGTTTGCTTGACAGAACTTGATATAGCACAACTGTTTGCCTGACAAAATTTGATGTAGCACAACTGTTTGCCTGACAGAACTTGACGTAGCACAATTGTTTGCCTGACAGAACCTGATGTAGCACAATTGTTTGCCTGACAGAACTTGACATAGCACAGTTGTTTGCCTGACAGAACTTGACATAGCACAATTGTTTGTGCGACAGAAATTGGTGTATCAGGATTGTTTACCTGACAGCACTTGACATATCCCTCGACAATACTTGACATAGCACAATTGTTTGCCTGCCAGAACTTGAGGTATAACGATTTTTTGCCCTGTACTTTTCAACAGGGTGGACATCTCCAAGATGGCTGTGGCACACAATGCCATTAATCTAGGTCAAGGTTTCCCTGACTTCATGGCCCCGGACCATGTGGTAGAGAAAATAAAAGAGGCTGTCGCAGATCACAACCCCTCAATTCATCAGTATGCTCGCAGTTCAGTGAGCATTTAAATTTTTTTTTTGTATGTAACATTAAAACATGAAGGTATTTACACACACAAAAAAACAACAACAGTGGATCTCATTCAACCAAAGTGTGTGCTATTCATACCAAAACACTTCTTCAATAGTTAAACTGCATTCTGAAAAATGAATTTACTAGATGCTATTGAAAATGCAGCAAGAAGATTACCCTAGTTTAAGCATGCGTCTTTCATTCTATAATTCAGATGGGCTCATTCATATATCAGTGATATTACATGGAAAAACAGGCAAGTTTGCACACCTCTTTTTATGTTTTTTTTATTAATAAAGGAACACAAAGGCACTGATAACACTTTTAATGTAACAATATAGTTTGTTATATAATAATGTTAGTTAAGAAAATATTTATTCGCATTGAGGTAATCAAAAGAGCAAATTTTACTTCAGTTGATGACCTTATGTAAGAAATTCTTCACCGATCCTGCGCAGGGTTTGCCTCGGCTTGTCCAGGCTCTCTCGAAGCTCTACACTCCTCATCTGGGCAGAGCTGTTGACCCTTTGACAGAAGTTCTGGTCAACGTCGGCGCCTATGGTTCTCTGTATTGTACGATTCAAGGACTAATCAACCCTGGGGACGAGGTTTGTCATGCTCTAGAGCTGAAATTGGTTCCTTAATAGACGGTAAAGGGCCACATGTCATGCAGTGATCAATTTAAATCAAATTTAGAATTTTTTAAATTTTATTTTCTACTGTCTGACTTTTTTGGCATTTTATACTTAGAATTTTATTACGTATGTTGTAATTATTAAAAAACATTATTCTTTATCAGTGGAAACTTACTCAAGCATATATTTTTAAGATTTAAATGTATTGCTTTAAAACAAATGACATTTTATCATGGAACTCCGTTATGTGTGTCAGTTTTTTGTTTAACTAAGTTCTTTAAACGTTTATTGGCTTTTAACACTTTGTTCTCATCAGCCCAGAATAGATAATTGTTACTTATGAAATCATTACTTTCTAAGTAGATCTGTGCTGTATCTCTCCTCACCAGTACAAGCACACAGCAGTAGATTTCTATATCTTTTTTTTTTTTTTTTTATCTCTGATCAGGTTATCATCATCGAGCCATTCTTTGATTGTTATCAACCCATGGTCACAGTGGCTGGAGGCATTCCTATTTTCGTACCTCTGAGACCTGTAGGTATTTTAAGCTTTTAGTTCCCCCCTACCCCTCCCCTACATATAGACGCAAAAGTAAAATCGAAACAAACCCAAACCAGAATTTATGAAGAGTAATATTTCCTGTCACTCACTACAGAGTTAAGACCAACTGTCCTGAACTATTGAGAAAGTCTCTAAGCCGACTTGATCTATGCCCCTTCCTCATCAATGTTCCAGGTTATATTTCAATTCTGTTTATTTATTATTAGTAACAAAAATTTTTTTTATTTAAATTTGCATTTTTGGCCCTAAAGATATGTAGCTGCTTCAGAACAGAAAACTTCTGAGATCAAATCCTTGTAGATGTTTTAATAAGTACAGTCAGCAAGATCAAATTTGGCTGCTTTGAGGATACAGCGCTCTGATGTCTTAGTCTTAGTGTCTTACCTGGAGAAGCATAATTAAATATTTTGCTCATGCTTTGCTCACACCATTCTGAAGAAAGTGTGCCACTCATATTTTATTCTATGAATTACAATAAATAAAATTATGTCCACAACATGAGTTTTCAACATGAAGTGTCTCGACAGTTCCTCTCACACTGTGAAATATTTTGTAGACCAAGGAAGGCACTGTGACATCAAGCGCCGACTGGAAATTGGATCACGCTGAGCTAGCCAGCAAGTTCAACAGCAAAACAAAACTGATAATCTTCAACACACCGAACAACCCGCTCGGCAAGGTGGGACATGTTATCCACACGCTTTGCTTTGTTTCTTCTGCTTTTTTCTTTGTCAGCTTTCTGTCAATTTTACTGGATTTTTACAAGTGTATGAGGACTTACTTTTAATGTCAAACTAATTTATTTCTCAGTATCTTGACTAAAATATTGACTCGTTTCACTTTGATTCACATAACAAACTTATCAAAACCCTTTGAACGAATGAAATTCAATTTTTTTAGCAGTGTGACGTCCCCAAACTGGCATGTTTTTTTTTTGCTGCTTGTAACTCAAGGTTTTTACCCTGGAAGAAATGACGGAGATTGCAGACCTGTGCAAGAAGCACGACTTGCCCTTGTTTTGATGAAGACTTGAAACGTAATTTCCAGGTTTTTGCCCTTTTTTTGATGAAGACTTGTGATATAATTTCGAGGTTTTTAATCTGGAAGAAATGACAGAGATTGCAGACCTGTGCAAGAAGCACGACTTGCCCTTGTTTTGATGAAGACTTGTAACATAATTTCCAGGTTTTTACCCTGGAAGAAATGACAGAGATTGCAGACCTGTGCAAGAAGCACGACTTGCCCTTGTTTTGATGAAGACTTGAAACATAATTTCCAGGTTTTTGCCCTTTTTTTGATGAAGACTTGTAATATAATTTCCAGGTTTTTACCCTGGAAGAAATGACGGAGATTGCAGACCTGTGCAAGAAGCACGACGTTGTGTGTGTATCTGATGAGGTCTATGAGTGGATGACCTATGGGGCCGCCAAACATCTAAAAATGGGTAAGTTTTAAATTTCTCAATATGTTTCAAGTCTTTTTGAACCCTACCAATTGTCACTCACATTTGAAAACTCGTTTAATTTTACAAAAGGGATGGTTAAAGTGCTTGAAATGTTTCTTCAGTCAATGACTGTATATTTATCTTTTTAGAATGCTGTGTATGAAAGAAAAGGTTTTAGTTTTAAATGTTATTTGTAACTATTAAAACAACCATATTTTGAGGCCCATAGCTTATATTTTAAATGCCCTACACTTACTTATATAAAAGGGTTTTGTTAACTCAGACTAATTTTTTTAAACCTGAAACTATATTACAAACTTAGAATGGTAGACAATAGAATCAGGAAAATTAGTTTTGCATTCTTCTGGATTTTTTTCAATTTTAAATCAGAGTTTCTGTTTGCAATTACGTCCCGATATTCTTGAATAGCATAGGCTGATAAGTGTCTTATTTCATGATTTGCTTTACAAGTTTTTCCAAAATATCTGATATGACAGGTGGTTTTATTTAAGCTTCTGATCTTTAGTCCCCTTCAAATATGTAGAAACCTGGCAACAAAAATTTTTATTCCTCTCACCTGTAATTTTGAAGTAATTCTTTTCAGCTAGCTTCAAGTACGTAAAAATATAAATTTGACAGTCCAAATTTTTTTTTCAGTAGTTTGTTTGAGATACTCCTCCAGTTTCAATATAAAAAATGAATTTTCAGACAAAATTTTTATTTTTTCTCACTTTTTTTTATTTTAAAATTATTCTGTCCAGCTAGCTTGAACTTGACAATAAGCTGTCAACTGAATTTTTATTTTTTCTTCAATCGTTTTTTGCAATGACTCTAATCAGCAAGCCTTCCTGGCATGTGGGATAGAACCATTACCATCGGGAGTGCAGGGAAAACTTTCAGTGTCACCGGCTGGAAGCTGGGTTGGTGCATCGGACCTGAGGCTCTCATCAGCTGTGCTCAAGTTGTGCATCAAAACTGCATTTACACGTCGCCCACACCAATACAGGTAGATATAAACTGACGGTATTTCTATATCCAAACTGTATTTACACATCACCCTCACCAATACAAGTAGATATAAGCTCACTGTATTTGTGTATCCAAACTGTACTTACATGTGCTGAGGCAGAACTCAAGGAAACAATTTTTCTCCAATGTTAGTAAACAACCTAGGCATTTTTATCTGGAACTACTCAAGTTTAGAGAGGATTTTAAAGAGTCGATTTATGTTACTCTCATGACGATATTCAGCTTTAATTTGTCTAACTCACTTATTAACATGTCAGTCAAAATGTTGCCTCCCCTGACAGGAAGCAGTGGCTCGAGGTCTGGAGCTAGAAATGTCCCGAATCGGCTCGCCGGACTCTTATCTTACCTCGCTGGCTGAAGAGTTGCTTCCAAAGAGAGACACCTTGGCCCAGCAGCTTGTGGACGCTGGTCTGAAACCAGTTGTGCCAGAAGGGGGATACTTCATGATGGCTGATTACTCTCAAAAAGGTATGAGGGTGCCTTCTCTATTTTGCGAAGGTTGCAAGTTGGTCATAGAAGAAAAACTTTGTCTTACAGTTACCCGACTCTGAAAGTTCAGCATAGTTGTTTTATCCCAAATTTCTGTCCATGAAGTTCAACAGATTGATTTGTCATTTTTAGATTAGCGATCAGATTCCTTGTTGGGTAATCTAAAGAAACAAGTCTTGAATTTAAAAGTGGTGTTAGAAGATTTGGTTACACAGAATGTGACTGTTTGTGAAAACGTGTCGATTGCTCAGAATTTGACTGTGTAGGCATGTCAATTGCACAGAATGTGGCTATTAAGTGTTGAACGCACATAATATGACTGTTTGTGTAGAAGTGTTGGTTGCACATAATGTGACTGTTCGTGTAGAAGTGTTGGTTGCACATAATGTGACTGTTTGTGTAGAAGTGTTGGTTGCACATAATGTGACTGTTTGTGTAGAAGTGTTGGTTGCACATAATGTGACTGTTTGTGTAGAAGTGTTGGTTGCACATAATGTGACTGTTTGTGTAGAAGTGTTGGTTGCTCATAATGTGACTGTTTGTGAAGAAGTGTTGATTGCACATAATGTGACTGTTCGTGTAGAAGTGTTGGTTGCACATAATGTGACTGTTTGTGTAGAAGTGTTGGTTGCACATAATGTGACTGTTTGTGTAGAAGTGTTGTTTGCACATAATGTGACTGTTTGTGTAGAAGTGTCATTTCTCACAGGGATTTTGTGTTGTGAAGTGAGAAAGATTACACGGATGTCTTATCAGCTGCTATAATGTCCAAACGTTTTCCAAGAGGGTCTATGCTTTGGTCAGAAAAAAACAAATCTAAGTCTATGATTACAGTAAAGTGTTAAGACAATGGGAGAATCCATCATTCTAGCAAAAAGCAAATATTGGCTTTTGATAATTTACATCTATGAATCAAACACATTTGGTTTTGAGATTCAAACCCTATTTATTCCATTTTGTTAAGTTTTAATTCTGAGATTGCTCTGTACTTTTACTTTACCCTTTTTGCGAATCTCTACAATTAGACGCAGACATTTTTAAAGTACTGATTTTTACACTGAATTTGGGATTTAAAACAATACATCTTTGTGAGGTTATCAATAGCGACAATTTTGTAGAATGTTTATATCTGCTTGAAGGGACAGAAGTTTTAAAGGTGTACATAAGTAGTCAGAGAAGACTGATCTATCTACTTTCAAATGCTGTTTCAGCAACTTCCAGATACTGACATATAACAGAAAGGATTTGTCATGAGATTTTAATTCTCTGAATTCCTTTTGTTTTTCTCTCCTGTTAAACAGAGGTTGACCTACCAGAGTCCGACGAAGCCAAAGATTTCCGTCTTGTTCAGTGGCTCATCAAAAATAAGGTTTGTCTATCTGTTTGCTTGTCTGTCAGTTGGTGAATTTCCCTTTCTCTCATTTTCCTCTCTCTCTCTCTCACACTCTCTCGCTCCTTTTCTCTCTTTCTCTCTGTCTCTGTCTTTCTGTCTGTCTGTCTGTCTCTCTCTCTCTCTAGTGTGACATAGTTCAGGAAAGCCTTTTGTAGATGAATCAAACAAACTGATAACACAGCTTCACACTGCCCAGTACACTCAGGGTCTGAAGTATACCTTATTGGGGACATCTTGCGGGTCTGAATCATCTAATAAACCAGCGACAGTTTAAAGGTCAGATTTATGAAAAACTGTCACGAACAATCCCATATCTGAAGCATAACTCACTGGGAACATCCTCAGGACCGGAAATATGTAGTGAGCCAGGAATAGCTTAAAAGTGGGACGTATCAAATTTGTAATGAACTGCCCACATACATACCTGAAGAATCTAACTCGTTGGAATCAACTGATAACATCTGCTTTATCAAAGAGTAGGATCAGCGAGGATATCTTAACTATCAAATATCGTGATTACTGCTGCAAGGCCTGAAGCCTCAGAAGTTTGGGGTAGAGCATTTTTAAAATAGAAAATAAGAATTTTGTCTTAGAAACATGAATTGTTTTACAGTAGTAATCTCAAAAGCTTTATGTCTATTAATTCCAAACTGCAAATTTTGATGAAACTCAAATTCTCTCTCTGTTCTCTGCTGTTTTTCTGTCTCGCAGAAATTGGCTGTAATACCTCCCAGCGCTTTCTACTGCGATGAACACAAGCATCTAGGGGAGAATTTCATCCGGTTTTGCTTCATCAAGGTAAGATAATTTGAATGAGAGTAGTTTGCTAACTTTTTTAACATCCCAATCTATATAGAGATCTTATAAAACACTCATTACCATGTACGGACAAAGAATTCGAATTTCTGCTATACTGTGCATGTCTTGACATTTTTTGTGGGAATTTATACCCCCATAATGAGGATTTAGAGTGAGCTATTAATAGATGGGGAAAGTGCAAGATTAGCTGTTTGCCAGTATTAAAAATGAGATCTTGATTTATTTATTTATTTATTTCTTACGCACTTGCACGATAATCCCTGATTCTTTAAGTATCTTTATTTCTATATGTGTGGAAAAACAAATTAATCCTTTGTTTACTTTTTTCATGTTTAATTGCCAGAATGACAGCACACTGGAGAAAGCCAGCTGCATCTTGAAGGAGTGGGCACAGTAACTTCAGGGCCAAAGATCTACAGCATTATTAGTTCTAGTACTAAAAGCAGTTGTATGTACAACATCATTAGTTCTAGAGGAATATTAAAAGCATCGTTATCTACAACATTATTAGTTCTAGAGGAATACTAAAAGCAGTTGTATCTACAACATTATTAGTCTTAGAGGAATATTAAAAGCAGTTGTATCTACAACATTATTAGTCTTAGAGGAATATTAAAAGCAGTTGTATCTACAACATTATTAGTTCTAGAAGAATACTAAAAGCAGTTGTATCTACAACATTATTAGTTCTAGAGGAATATTAAAAGCAGTTGTATCTAGAAGAATACTAAAAGCAGTTATACGAGGGCTCTTTCATAATTAACCGAAAAATGCCTGTAAAATCCGCGTTTTTTATGCTATCAACAAAATTCTTGCACCTGTTCATACCTTGACTCGTCCTTCATTTCTCTACGTAACAGCCAAGTCTGTCAACACACTTCTACCAACGCGGCACCATGGAATAGATACCCTCTCGGAAGAAACTTCCGTCAAGGTTTTGTAGCCATTTCCGCACATGGTCAACAAGCTCTTCATCGTCATCAAAGCGCTTTCCTGCCAGCTCACGTTTCAGTGGCCCAAAGAGGTGATAATCGGATGGTGTGAGGTCTGGACTGTGTGGTGGGTGTGGCAAAATCTCCCATCCATATTTCTCTAGCCAACCTTGCGTCACTCGTGCTGTGTGGGGTGTAGCGTTGTCGTATTGCAAAATGACCCCGTTGGTCAACTGCCCTGGGCGCTTTCTGCGAATGGCCTCCCTAAGCTTGTCAAGGGTTTGGCAGTACCTCGCAGCATTGATTGTTTCTCCAGGTTGTAAGGTTTCGAACAGAAGAACACCACAACTGTCCCAGAAAACAGTTCCCATTATTTTCTTTGCTGACCGCATGACTTTGAATTTCTTCGCGACAGGTGAGGATGAATGTTTCCATGTCATCGAATCTTGCTTTGTTTCTGGGGTGCAATGGTGCAACCAAGTCTCATCACCGGTGACTAAGCTGTCAAGAAAAGTCACATCGTACCCTAGAAAGTCTCCGCCGGCGTTGGCAGTATGCCCGTGAACCCTGCGTGAGTTCTTGCTTCTTCTCAAAAGTTCCCTGCAGATGTCCAATCTTTGTTCTTTATGATTGTCTGTCAATTGCTTAGGAACCCATCTTGCGCTGACTTTTCTGTAGCCAAGTTCATCAAATACAATACTATGGGCAGAAGTTTCCGAAATTTCAAGACTGCTTGCGATTTCATGACGTTTCAACCTCCTGTCTTGACGAATAAGCTCATCAACTCGCTTCACATTGTCTTCTAACGTCGCAGTTATCGAACGCCCTCTCCCTTCCCTGTCTGTCAAGTCGGAACGGCCGGCTTCAAACAAATTACACCAGTGATAGACTTGTGTATGGCTTATAACATGCTCACCATATACACTCTGAAGTTCTTTATGAATTTCGGTAGGATTCAGACTTTTGGCGTTCAAAAAACGTATGACAGCTCTGATTTCCTCCTTTGACCAAGTTTCAAGGTGGGCCGCCATCTTTAAAATTGTCTAGACATTCATTGTGCAAAATGATGCACTTCATAATTTCTGGGAACATCCGTAAGGAAATAAGGAATATCATGTCGTTTACAGAATTAAAAAAGCTCCACTGTTTGCTGAGCAATGGGCATTTTTCGGTTATTTCTGAAAGAGCCCTCGTATCTACAACATTATTAGTCTTAGAGGAATATTAAAAGCAGTTGTATCTACAACATCATTAGTTCTAGAAGAATACTAAAAGCAGTTATATCTACAACATTATTAGTTTTAGAGGAATATTAAAAGCAGTTATATCTACAACATTATTAGTTTTAGAGGAATATTAAAAGCAGTTGTATCTACAACATTATTAGTTTTAGAGGAATATTAAAAGCAGTTGTATCTACAACATTATTAGTTTTAGAGGAATACTAAAAGCAGTTGTATCTCCAACATTATTAGTTTTAGAGGAATACTAAAAGCAGTTGTATCTACAACATTATTAGTTTTAGAGGAATACTAAAAGCAGTTGTATCTACAACATCATTAGTTCTAGAGGAATATTAAAAGCAGTTGTATCTACAACATTATTAGTTTTAGAGGAATACTAAAAGCAGTTGTATCTACAACATCATTAGTTCTAGAGGAATATTAAAAGCAGTTGTATCTACAACATTATTAGTTTTAGAGGAATACTAAAAGCAGTTGTATCTACAACATTATTAGTTTTAGAGGAATATTAAAAGCAGTTGTATCTACAACATTATTAGTATTAGAGTGAAATTAAAAGCAGTCATATCTACAACATTATTAGTTTTAGAGGAATATTGAAAGCAGTTGTATCTACAACCATATTAGTTTCAGAGGAATATTAAAGGCAGTGGTATCTGCAAAATATTATCAGTTGTAGAGTGAAATTAAAAGCTGTTGTTAGAACCCTCTCAGCACTATTTATACATGAAAGGATAATACAATTGATGTGTAGAAATCTATACACTGAATAATCAATTTGAAAAAGTTTTATTTCCTCCTTTTACAAGCAGGTATTTAGCTATTGATAAAACTAAAGCAGATGTAATGAAATGAAGACCCTTGAAACTATTATAACTTGAATTTTGTAATAAATTTATACATATAGAGCGTATATTTTTGTTCTTGATCTAAATCGTCAATATAGTTCAACTTTGACCTAAATTCTGCCTTAGCACTGAGGTTAACGTGTACTTCCCCCCCCTCTTCTTCCTCTACCGTTCTTTCTGTAGAAACTTACCTTGTAGCGTCCATAGCTGCGAAATGTTATGAAACAATATAGTGAACCAAACACGATTTTTTTTTTTTATATCCATGTTGACTTTTCATTTTGTTGTTGACCTTCTATTTGTGATGGTTCACTGGTGTGATCAACTTCCTAGTGTTGAAAATTTTATTTTTTTGAAGTATTATTTTGGGCTTAATTGGTGCTTGTGTGATTTTTACCTAATTAAGAAAACTTGTTATAGTCAATGAAAAATACTTAACATGGGTGTTTTAAAAACAACACATAAAGCCGTGGTGTTGGCAAGATTAATGTAGATCTATGATATATTGATTACTGTTAATTGTAATTCAGTCTTTCTTTTACTTTTTTTATCTTATATTATTACCTCTGTTGTATTTGACACTGTGTATATTATTTTACTGATGGCTGCAGTATTGTTTTTTTGCTTTTTTTTGTTTGTTTGAACAACATATATAAATCAGTCAATTTAACATGAACAGTTTTATGAATGTTTGCACATTTCTTACCAAATCTTATTTTTTCTCCTTACATTTATATCATGATTGAATGGATAATTCTTGTTGGCAGTACAAGTGAAGTGAAGTACACTGCTTGTTTACAGCTGCAGTGACAAAGCTCGCTATCTGTAGAATTACATTAAGAGTGTAAGGATTACATTAAGAGTGAACGGATTACGTTAAGAGTGTACGAATTACATTAAGAGTATACGGATTGCATTAAGAGTGTACAGATTACATTGATATTAATTTATGTAGTTTTGAATGCTCTCTTCTACACAAACATTTTGATATCATAAATCTACTTTGTATACACATATTTATTTTTTAATTTCTTGATCAGTTAAGCTCAAAGTGAATCCACAGGGTTTTATGATGATCAACGTAAAGAATTTTTTATTTATGAACTGTAAAATGAAATAAGATTCATTCCATAACTTTTTTTTTATGATTTATCTCCTATGTGAAAAAGATAGTATCGCTTTTTGTTAATTTGTCAGTTTTAGTCATTAATAATTTGAAAAAAAAAATCTAATAAGTAAAATATATAAAGTGGCAATTTGATGGAAATTTTCTTCTTTTCCTTTTGTTATTAAAACTCTTGTTCACCTGGTATACTGAGTGTTAAACTTTTGTGATATTAATTACTGGCATTATAAATTAGTAGAAATGAATATTAATTTTTAATCTTTGTTGCCTTTTCTTCACTATGTACTCTATTTGTTAACAAAACTAAAAAAAAAAACATTGAAAAATCCTGGTGTATCTACAGAAATTTTTATTTGCTTTCCATCAAAACTTGACCTTCTTTTTACTGCTTGTATTAAGACGTTTAACTTTTGCTGTTTATTTTTAGAAAATTGAATTGACAAGTTTTAGAAGATATATGAAGAAGTATCATGGTATTTGAATGACTACCCTTTTGTTGAAAAATGAGTGATAATATCATAACACAGTAAATTTTTATCTCATAGATTTTATAAAATAAATTTATCAAAATGGTTTACATATACAGCATAGTCTAAACATTGGTAATGCTTTTAAGCAGCTCATTTTTTTATAGAGAATTACGTCATTGATGAAGAGAATTACGTCATTGATGAAGAGAATTACGTCATTTATAAAGAGAATTACGTCATTTATAGAGAGAATTACATCATTAATAAAGAGAACTACGTCATTGATAAAGAGAACTACGTCATTAATGAAGAGAATTACGTCATTGAAAAGAGAATTACGTCAATAAAGAGAATTACGTCATTAATAAAGAGAATTATGTCATTACTAAAGATATTTACGTCATTTATAAAGAGAATTACGTCATTGATGAAGAGAATTGCGTCATTGATAAAGAGAATTATTCAGAATAGAGAGTTGTGGAAATATATCAGCACAGATCTGTAATTTTTTTTACACAGATGAAGCAACATAGAATATAGATCTTAAAACAAATCTGAATTGGTATTATGCAGGTATGTTAAATACAAAGTGAAAAAAAGATACATTTTAATTTATATTAACCTCCTTCTTAAGACCATGTTTTAGTTCAATATGATGAAGCCAGTAAAGGCAGAACGTTTTCCCGGTACATGTTTAAATCCAAAAACACCTGGCAGATGTAAACCTCAATGTCAATACTGGTAGAACAGCATTAGACATAGATCTCAAATAAATCTGGTGTGGCATTTTGCAGGTATGTTAAACAGAAGGTGAAAAAAAGATACATTATGTCATCGTCCATCTTAGGGCTTTGTTTTAATTCGATCTGATGAAGCCAGTGAATGCGACACTAATTACTTGTTATACTCTATTCTGTAGTTTGTGACGTTTTTTATTTCATCTTTCAGTTATCCATGTTTTGTACAATTTCTTAAAAAAAAAAAGAAGAAAGAAATGAAAGAAAAGTTTCACGATAAGAGTGTTATGAAATACATGTAAATATCTCCAACTTGAGACACTGGTTTTTGTATGTCCTGCCTCAATGATTATCATAATTGTTACTGAAAAGAACTCGAAGTAGCAATAGATCTTCAAAGTTGCTGCAAGACAAAAAGAAACAATAACATTAACCCTTTCCTCTTCCATCACTTATTGTTTGTTTTCACTTCAGCAATATTCCCAGATTTTTGTCGTGTTCTCTATCCATAAAATTCTCTACGCAGAGAATTCTTTATCCATAAAATTCTTTATCCACATAATTCTCTATCCATAGAATTCTTTATCCATAGAATTCTCTACGTATAAAATTCTCTATCTATATAATAGTTTATCCATATAAATGCTTATCCATAGAATTCTCTACACATAGAATTATTTATTCGTAGAATTCTTTACCCATAGAATTCTCTATCCATAGAATTCTTTATGTATATAATTCTTTAACCATAGAATTCTCTATCCATACAATTCTTTATCAACATAACTCTCTATCCATAGAATTCTTTATCCGTATAATTTTTAATCTATAGAATCCACTGTGGAAAGAATATGGTTAACCTCCTGATGGAGCAGTTATATTAGCTTCATCCCGTTCATGGTCATGGATGATGAATCGATATTATTAAGACCAATTAACCAAGATACTTTTTTATAATTTAAAGTCATTTTATTCCCAAGTTTTATTTCTATTAGCTGTTTTCTTAAATTTCATTTCAGGAATATAATATACTAAAGAAAACATATAATCAATGCTTTTGTTTTTCTGCCTTTGTATGCCACAGTTATAATTATTCAATTAATTTATTTGCTCTCCAAGTTCGGAAAGAAATTGTTCAATTGTCCATCTTGATGAACAGTGAACGATTCAACAAACTGTCCATCCTATAATTGTTTCTGAGGTTTAGTTGATGAACAGTGAACAACTAAACAAATTGTCCATCCTTTAATTGTTTCTGAGGTTTACTTGATGAACAGTGAACAACTAAACAAGTTGTCCATCCTTTAACTGTTTCTGAGGTTTAGTTGATGAACAGTGAACAACTTAACAAATTGTCCATCCTATAATTGTTTCTAAGGTTTACTTGATGAACAGTGAACAATTTAACAAGTTGTCCATCTATCCATCCTATAATTGTTCCTGAGGAGTAACTGATGAACAGTGAACAACTAAACAAACTGTCCATCCTATAATTGTTTCTGAGGTTTACTTGATGAACAGTGAACAATTCAACAAACTGTCCATTCTATAATTGTTCCTGAGGAGTAACTGATGAACAGTGAACAACTAAACAAATTGTCCATCCTATAATTGTTTCTGAGGTTTTCTTGATGAACAATGAACAACTAAACAAATTGTCCATCCTTTAATTGTTTCTGAGGTTTACTTGATGAACAGTGAACAACTAAACAAATTGTCCATCCTATAATTGTTTCTGAGGTTTACTTGATGAACAGTGAACAACTAAACAAATTGTCCATCCTTTAATTGTTTCTGAGGTTTAGTTGATGAACAGTGAACAACTAAACAAATTGTCCATCCTTTAATTGTTTCTGAGGTTTTCTTGATGAACAATGAACAACTAAACAAACTGTCCATCCTATAATTGTTTCTGAGGTTTACTTGATGAACAGTGAACAACTAAAGAAATTGTCCATCCTTTAATTGTTTCTGAGGTTTAGTTGATGAACAGTGAACAACTAAACAAATTGTCCATCCTTTAATTGTTTCTGAGGTTTTCTTGATGAACAATGAACAACTAAACAAACTGTCCATCCTATAATTGTTTCTGAGGTTTACTTGATGAACAGTGAACAACTAAAGAAATTGTCCATCCTTTAATTGTTTCTGAGGTTTAGTTGATGAACAGTGAACAACTAAACAAATTGTCCATCCTTTAACTGTTTCTGAGGTTTAGTTGATGAACAGTGAACAATTTAACAAGTTGTCCATCTATCCATCCTATAATTGTTCCTGAGGAGTAACTGATGAACAGTGAACAACTAAACAAATTGTCCATCCTATAATTGTTTCTGAGGTTTACTTGATGAACAGTGAACAATTTAACAAGTTGTCCATCTATCCATCCTATAATTGTTCCTGAGGAGTAACTGATGAACAGTGAACAACTAAACAAACTGTCCATCCTATAATTGTTTCTGAGGTTTACTTGATGAACAGTGAACAATTCAACAAACTGTCCATTCTATAATTGTTCCTGAGGAGTAACTGATGAACAGTGAACAACTAAACAAATTGTCCATCCTATAATTGTTTCTGAGGTTTACTTGATGAACAGTGAACAACTAAACAAATTGTCCATCCTTTAATTGTTTCTGAGGTTTACTTGATGAACAATGAACAACTAAACAAACTGTCCATCCTATAATTGTTTCTGAGGTTTACTTGATGAACAGTGAACAACTAAACTGTCCATCCTATAATTGTTTCTGAGGTTTACTTGATGAACAGTGAACAACTAAACAAATTGTCCATCCTATAATTGTTTCTGAGGTTTACTTGATGAACAGTGAATTGAACAACTAAACAAACTGTCCATCCTATAATTGTTTCTGAGATTTACTTGATGAACAGTGAACAATTAAACAAACTGTCCATCCTACGATTGTTTCTGAGGTTTACTTGATGAACTGTGAACAACTAAACAAACTGTCTATCCTTTATTTGTTTCTGAGGTTTACTTGATGAACAGTGAACAACTAAAAAAATTGTCCATCCTATAATTGTTCCTGAGGAGTACTTGATGAACAGTGAACAACTAAACAAATTGTCCATCCTATAATTGTTCCTGAGGAGTACTTGATGAACAGTGAGCAATTCAACAAATTGTCCATCCTATAATTGTTTCTGAGGTTTACTTGATAAACAGTGAACAACTAAACAAATTGTCCATCCTTTAATTGCTTCTGAGGCTTACTTGATGAACAGTGAACAACTAAACAAATTGTCCATCCTATAATTGTTTCTGAGGTTTACTTGATGAACAGTGAATTGAACAACTAAACAAACTGTCCATCCTATAATTGTTTCTGAGATTTACTTGATGAACACTGAACAATTAAACAACATAATGATAGAAGCTGGGAAGTTTTAGAGAAGATGCTTTGATTTGAATGTTGAATCTCGGAAGAATTAATCATACCAAAATCTTCTCTGAAAGAAAAATGATTGGGCTGAAGACAAACACAGATAGTTTGCCTGTGTTCTGTATTAATTTTGTAGGCTGGCTGTAAATGACCGAGTCTTAAACTTATGAAAACAAACTGGGGTTTGTTCGGTAAGCTTTACTTACCATTCACATCAAACATTTCACAGATATGCCTTTGGTGCAAACAAAACATGCACTCGTTTCATTGAAAAAAGAAAACTACCTCTGTAACTAGTGTAAGAACATTGTAATTCAGAAAAATTTATGTCTGAAATCTGTAATTTTAATCTTTAGCAAAAATGTTTCCCTTGTTTAAGCTTGGGATAAGATAGTGTTTACACTGCGATTTGTCATTGTTAATATCACTTCCTTTAATAGGAAATTGCTTTCTCTTTCTGTT